>LPNX010248951.1:144415-163214 GCA_001517045.1 Pseudotsuga menziesii
TCGCAACCGGGCTTTGACCTGGTTCATGAAATTCTCCAGTAATCAGCACCCCACTTTGGATGAAATCAAGGCCTCTATCATTAAGGAATTTAAGAAACTGAAATCCGAGTCGCAGAGCATCACTGAACTCAAAGAGATTCAACAGCGGTGAGGCGAATCTGTGTGGGATTTTGATCAGAGATTCAAAGTTCTATTAGACCAAGTTAGCTTCACCATTAGTCCTGCGCAGCACAAGGAATGGTTTATCGCAGCTTTGTTTCCACATATCAGAACCCCGCTCATGCAACAGAAGGTTGCCGACCAGCAAGAGGCTCTGGAAATCGCAATGAAGCTAGAGACCGCCCCCCTTGGAAATGATTCTGGTATTAATCAAATACAAGCGCAGTTGGCAGCTATGGCCCTGGAGCTTTGTGACATGAAGAAAGCCAAAACCAGTCGAGAGGAGGTCTGGTGTACGCAATGTCGGTCCGAGGGTCATGATAGGGACCAGTGCCCTATGGCCAGAACATATCTAAATACGGTTATGCCCAATCGATTCAACATCGGTGCTTTATATTGTGAGATTTGCCAAACCCCTGGCCAGCACCGCCCTGAGCACTGCCATCTCCTTCAGAGATATGTTCAAGTTCCTAAAAACCCCTACTGCCAGTTCTGTAAATCTGTAGGGCATAATGAAGATGAGTGTCGTAGCTACGACCTTATGCGAGAGCGCACCTCTGACACCTACCGACTCCACAATGATGCCTAGACTAATGATGGCTATGGTTACCGTGGCGGCACCTCCAGACGAGGTGCTTTTGGCGGTCGCAGCCGTGGTGGGATGACCGGAAGAGGTAGAGGTCAGATTGTGTGTTACAATTGTAACCAAGTTGGTCACTTGGCTCGTGACTATCGGAACCCCACTACGACCTATCGGTATTGCCACGCAGTGGACCACGTGATTGAACAGTGCCCCCAGCTCCTCGCAAAGATTCAGGAAAATAACTGTGGCCCTATCCTGAATATTCAGTTGATCTCTGTTGAGCAACGACTTGCCCCAGCTCTCAATGTGGTCACTCGGAGTGGAGTTACGACGCATATTCAAGACATGCCAAAGCAACCTGCCGTGGAGCGCGCATGTAAGGCATCCGAGAAAACCTCAGCCCTGGACACTGTGAAGAACCGAGCACCAGTTCAGGAGGCCCAGTGCGATATTGTTGACCTAGCGCTGTAGAAGTACCTGCACGAAAACATCAGCAGGAATCGCAGCTACAAGAGGCCTCGACGGACAAAGTAAGTACACTATCCTCTTTCTTGCAGAGCTGTATGAAACTCTTGCGGAATCAGAATGCTCTAAAAGAGCTGCAAAAAGTTCTTGCTGTCACAGACCCTCAAATAGAAATTGATCAGGAGAAAACTGTTAGTCGTGTCCGAAGAACGGGAAGGGAAATGAGATTGAACATGCAGATAGGAGAATATGACATGATTGATGTCATTTTGGATCTTGGATCAGACGTTAATGTCTTACCCAAGCAGACCTGGGGACAAATGGGAAAGCCTTCCCTGGTTTGGTCACCTATACAACTACGACTAGCCAACCAGCAACGGATTGTACCGCTAGGGAGACTTCTTAGTGTTCCAATTGACATTGATGGGGTCAGTACTCTAGCAGATTTTGAAGTTATTGAGATCATTGATGACAGCAACCCTTACCCAGCTCTGTTGGGAATTGAGTGGGCCATGGCTAACGCTGCAATCATCAACCTTAAAAGGAGACAGATGACATTCGAAGGAAATGGGCTGCGCGTTATCATACCCCTCGACCCATCCCAGGGAGAAAGATATACAGAACCCCTCAGAGATGAAGGAGAACAGGATACTCTAGACCACATTTACAACATCACAGCTAAGGACGCAGATTATGTCGAGCCGGACGACGATGGTGTAATAGATTGGAAATGTGATAGCTCCTGCATGTCTGATTCAGACGATGGTCTGGAGAACTGGCAGAACCGACTGTACGAGCTACACAGCCACAGGTGCGTGCAAATCACCCAGTCTCTTAGATGCCTTAGCGCACAGCCTAGAGAGTTTCCTACATGTGTTGGGATGACAGACCCTGGGGAGTTTCTTACACATATGTCAGACCGAGCACCTCAGTCACAAAACACCCAGAGTATGGAGATAGCACTAGGAGATATAGCAGCATGGGGGACCGATTCTACAAAGTCTAACCCCAGTCGGGGAACCTGTCAGAAATTCATGTGCCATAGATTCATAAGCTGGGCTCAAGAGGTGTGAAATAAGCTCAAAGGGCCGAATAGCCTTCAGGGATATTCGAAGCAGAACTATACAGTAAGGGAAAACACACCCCACAAAGAGTGGGTGCATAAGGGTGTACATATCTTGGATCCTGTTGAAAAAAATCGGCACATCGAGGTTGAGCTTCGACACGGTATTATAAGTGGGGATTGTTTTATTAGCTTCTTGATCACACTCTTTATTAATAAATCTGGTCCTGTTGTAGATATAGCTTTCCGATCAAGCTACGACAGGGCAACTGATGATTACCCAGGAGTTGACTACCAAACCAAGGGGCAGAACCACGTCGCCAAACCTTCAAACCTAAGGGTCCTGTCGCAGAAATTATCAGGACGGGTCGAAGGGCACTATTGTGCCAAGGGTGTTTGTTCTTCCGACACTTCAACCACGATTATGCCGAGGACCAAAAACTTAGCGAAGTTCAAAATCCGACCGTTGGGAAGCAGCCGATTTGGCGGCGGCCGAGTTTTAATTGCTTTAAATGACTGTACTAAGACCAGTACCGGCACTCACGCTCCACATGGACAAGATTTCTGTTAGATTCGGTACATTCAATGCGCTGTCCTGCCAGACTTGATTGTTGGCGTGTATAAGAAGATGCCCAAGTTAGAGAAAATCGCATTATGCACCTCTTCAAGATTTCTGAGTGAACCCATGACCACCGAACGAGAGATTGACGCTTTGGTCAGAGAATTCGAGCAAGAGGGTCCGATCACTTGCTCCAATCGGCCGCTTGCCCTAGCACCCGGTGAAGACATTCCCCCAGCACCACCACGGCCGATGCAAACACGGTCTTCCAGGAGAAGGTCTAGAATGAAAGTTCGCACCAAGCGCAACCAAGACTGGCCACAACAAACAGGGCAAACACCAGCAGCTCACCCTATGGAGGCCTCTGGGTCTGCACAGGCCCCGGCCGGGGGAAGGGAGAAGATTCCACCACCAAGGCCACCATATCTCCCACCTGTTCGACCTGGTACTGCGGCACCACGTCGGACAAAGCAATTTACATTATCCACACCCTCGCTGCCACAGGGAGTGCAGTTGATAGGGAATATGACAGGAAATATTGATCGGCTTAAGTACAGCGATCACGACACCAATGACCTTGGCAAGTTTCCACAGTTTGAACCAGCAGAATACTTACACCGCGTCCAGTATCCGGATCATCGGGTCACACTAATGGAAGTACAACCATGGGCTGCAGGTCTGGACAGAGCTGGCCTCCTCAAGATATTTCAAATTCCCCATTTCGGTCGCGGCATCCAAGTGACTGTAGCGGCCAAACAGTTACTAGCACTGGTACATGACGGCTACTTATGGATAGGGGACCACCAACTTCCTATTGATGCTGCCCTCATCCATAAGATCACAAGTTTACCCATGACCGGACCTAATCCGGGAACTAAATTTCCGTCCAAACATGATGACACCAAGCTCGCGCAAACCATGAAAGAGCGGTTTGGCCTGACAAAAGGCAAGCGGGGATATCACACTTCCACGATTCGGGAGAAGCCCATTCGATCTGCAGCTGAACTTTTAGCCTGCAAACTCATACGGAAATGCAAGCCAACTGAAGTACCTGCTCTGGTTATCCGGATTGCTATGAACTGCGCTGAGGGGTATACTTATAACTCGGCCGAGTATCTTGCGAAGGAGTTTCTGGAGGATGTCCGCGATGCACAAGAAAAAGGTAGACCTTTTCATTATTCATGGCTTTTAATCCTTATTGCATTAGTTGGGTGGAAAGAACCCACCGAAGCCCAGTTTGTAGAAATAAGCCCCGGCACACCAGCAACAGCAAGGTATGCCTCCCTATGGCTAGCTTCAGATAAGGAAACTCAGCAGATGACAAACACTGTGTTCGTCTTCTATGCTATGAGTATTCATTATGAGATTGTGAGAACACCTCGACTTACCAATGAAGTATTTTCCCAATACGAAGGTGTCGCGCACTTTAGTGCCGATATGCATCATGTGTTCATGCAAGCTCGTGCAGATCCACAACGGCAATGCCACAAATTGCCATATATAGTCGCCGAACCAGATATCAGGCAGATAGTTCAGCAATGGCCGGCTGACTGGCTGAAATATTTATGGAAAAATCCCTCTATTCCGGTTCCCCCAGCTACCAATATTGACACAGGTACTAGCCAGGCGCAGCAGAAAAACTTGTCAAAAGAAAGTGAAGACCTCAGCGATTCGCAGGGGGATGCCGACGGCCAGGGTGGAAACGGTGGACAAGATAAATAGGATGAACAGGATGAGGAGTCGGACAAGACCTTATCAGACCCTAACCCACCAACGAAGCGCAAATCACCAGAACTAGCCGAGGTAACCAAACCGCAATCCCGCAAAAAGGTAAAAGCGTCGAAGGACAAAAATATTGAGGACGAAGCCACTGTCACGCTCGATATGCTGGAGAAAGATCTAGAACATTCTACCTCAGCACTTACAAAAAAATGGTCAGATTTTGCGGAACTGCATCTTGCCGGGCTCTCAGGCATTGCAAACAGGGTATCGGAGCTAAAAGAACTAGCAGCAAAATCAGCACACAGTACTGCGACAAGTAGCACTACAGCACCCGCACAGCAAGATATTAGGCAAGGGCCACCCAAAGATCACCAGGGACGGGTAGGAAGTGCAACTCTGACACAGCTTGACACAGACTCCCGACCACAAACGGATATAACCGCAAGGGTCGATTATACAAAGTTGTCTATGTTAGAGTTGCATCTTTGCCAACTCGCGATTACAAAGGAAATCCATGCCTGAACCCACTCATCCCAGGCCCAATTGGAAGACACCATCAAACAAAACAAAACCTTTGTCGTGCGCCTTGATGAAATCACACAGCAGAAGAAGGAGGATGAACATACAACAACTACATTGCTGCGAGCATTGAACGAGGCATGTCGAAGTCTCTCTGACTCTGACATACAGGAAACAGAGGAACCAGAGCAGAGAATTGCTAAGCTAAGAGACTATGTCCAGCAGTCTCGCAGCGAGGTTGAAAGGATGAGAATAGAACACCAGCACCAGATTGCAGAACTTCAACTCCGCATTCCCCCGGAGACTCCACCCAAGGTTCGAGAACAGCGTCAGCAGGACATCAAGGCTTCAGCAGCAAAAATATCCGATAATGTGGCTAGCGTCGCAAAATTAATGGAAGACAGCATAGACGCATGGGCGAACCTACAGGACCATCCAGACGTAGGTAAGATCCAAGAAACCATCAAGTTGCGCCAGGATGAATTAGACGCTGTCAGAATAGAAATCAAGACGCTGCCACCAATGCAGAAAATGGCTAAAGTGAAGCACAGCAAGGAACTTCAGCAGGAAATTGAGTCCTGCAGGACGAAGGTAACGCTACTGGAGAATGCGTTACAGCCCCTGGTGGATGAAGCATTAGACTTGAGCAACACTGCGGAAAGTCAGCTCAAACTTTTGAAGACCTACGACATTTTTGCACAGGAAAGAGCTGACACAGACTCATCTTCAGTCTTACAGGAATTGGTGGAAAAAGAGAAAGCCGCTGATGATATACTACGCACTCTCACCAGTAATTTCCAGATCCTCGCGCAGAAGATTCTCCCACCAGAGCCTTCGCCGAGTGACCCGGGACGGGCCACTGGTGAGTCTTAGGGGCCTGTTGGGGCGCGCACCCTAGGGACTATTAGTTTTGGTAACTTCGCGGCTGTTGGTAAGAGGAGCTACGAGTCAAAATAGTCTTAGGGGTGTCAGGGTAAGTCAAAACCCCTTTTTGTAATAAACCCATGGTTTAAATCCAGGGTTTAGGGTTTTTTGGGTGCCCATGGTCTGAAGCCATGGTTTTGTAAAAATGCGCAGTATAAATAAGCACTTATGTAAAGAAAAGAGGTTAGGATTTTTGATGTAAAGAAAGATTAAGGCGAAGTAAGGTTGATTTTGTAAGGAAGGATCAGTCCCAGCTGTGTGCGTGGACGACCTCTGCAGCTGTGTGCGCAGAGGGTTTTGTAGGAAGTAAAGAAAGATCTGCAGCTGTGTGCGCAGAAGCCTGCTGCTGTGTGCACGGCTATTAAGGACTGAAGGGATCTGCAGCTGAGTGCGCAGATCAACTGTGGTTTTGAGGAAAGAGGAATAAAATGCAGTTTGTGGACGTAGCCCCTACACTGGGGGTGAACCACGTTATATTTGGTGTCGTGGTTTTATTGTGTTGTTTTTGTTCCTGTTATTTTCATGCATTAAACTGAATACATCTGATAACATAAGATCACTGCTAGTAATAAGCTTCGCTGTGAATTCCCTGTAGTGGGTTATGCAAGTCTAGTTTGTTTATTATGCTGCGAAGTTATATGTGAATGAATGATAAAGTTTACAAGTGTTGATTAATAATTGCTTTGAAGGTTAAGGTACAATAATACCCCTCCTTGCATGCAGAAACCTGATTCTGCGGCACCCCATTGCTGTTTCGGGTGAGACTGCAACCTGCGCGCAGGTTGTTGCCGAAAGGGCCAACACAGTGGGTCTTTTGTTGCTGCGACGTATAAGAATTAACTCGGGTCTGCCCTATTTCCCAACAGTCCAACGGATCAGGTTTTTTCTAAAGTTACGATCTAATTTTTTATTAATATACAAAACAAAGAATTACATCATTTCAAACCAAAATTTCTCATGTGAGAGAGACTGTCTAAGTTTTGCTAGGAAATATATACATTTAGGATCAAAATATCAAAGGGATCATAATTGTCCAAACAGAAAATGATTGATAGTATTTTTCCTAAATCAACCCAACAACTAGGAGCCATTATGTGGACTAATACGCATTAATTACCTATTATTGGTAAACAAAAGGGCTTGATGGAAACCTTATGACAGACCAACAATATGAGAAAACAAAAAAATTCATGCCTGGCTAGAAGGTTGAGTTAGTGGTTCTTCTCAGAGTCAAAATATATCATGATGATTACTATGGTTGCGACCTTGGTTGATAATATTCAAATTTTCGATCCTCTTGGATTCATCCACTACTACCACCTTCATTACCCAATTAAAGAATCATATTTCCTATCCATGGATTCAATCTTGTTAATTATTTATCTATATTATTAGCTTTCCATGTCCTCTATAGCCTAAGAAAGATGATATTTTTTAACCAATATATTTCCACCTTTTGAATAACTTGGTCTATCTACTCCTAGAGAACCCAATATCTATCATCGACTATAATGCTTCCAAGTTCACTATTTCATTTGGATTTTCCCCCTTTTTTCTTTATCTTTCTTTTCCAATCCATCCACTTCAATTTTGACTACTTCGGATAGTTTATGTATGTAACTATGATCTTATTTCCTAAAATCCCCCTTTGATCTTGTAATTTTGTATTTTTCCTTCACTTCTAGTTTAATTTTATAGGTCCAGGGTCTACGTCATAAAAAATCCTTGCTAATATCTTCTACCTTGTATCAAACAAATCTTTTCTCCTTCCTATCAAATTGTGGAAAATAAACCATTATTACTTGATATGAATCTATAGACTATGTACACTACAAAGCCATTCCTTTGTCAATCATGAGCCTATCACCTAATCTTGAACAAAAATCTAGGAAATGGTCAACTTCATGATATATCTTCCATGTTCTTAGATTTATAAATTTATTGTCTCTCCATGGACTAAAAAAACATCAGTGTTGGGAGTAGAGAAAGAGGGAGAGTAGACACTTAAATGTAATAAGAGTAACTCCCAAATTCATTACCTTCCCATGTTTCATACCATACCCCTCTTGAGTTGCATTCATCATGGTCCTACTACTCTCATGAGAATCCTTGACTTGTACTACAGGTGTTGGTAGGCTAAGCTCCCCTGTATCCTCTATCATTTTCCTCTTGGATAAAATCATAGTCCCCTTGGCATGAAAATATATATCCCTTTAATGCACAAACCATCTATTCTACATGAACCACATCTTTACATGAGTGGTGGATGTCACTCATCATTTTTGTGATAGATTCTACTCTTCGTCCTGACACATCATCTGGGAGGGAATGGGGATTTATGTTATATGTTATACTATTTCTTATTATTTCTCTATTTCTTGTCACTTATTTTTTTCCTAACAAGATATGCTAAAATAATGTTTCTTCTAGTTTGTAAAATCTTCAATATTTTGGTTATAAAAAATAGAAAAATATATTTTTTGTTCAAAAAGATATTTAAAAAATTAAATCTAAAAAAGAATTAGAAAACAATAAATTTCATTATATTTAAAATGTATGACATCCTAAATTAATTAAATCTATGTAATTCAGTGCAGGAGGGAATCATCCTTTATCTTGATTGAACCAATAAGAAACATATGAATGGGGTTCGGGTGAGGCATCAAACAACATGGGTGAGTTATTAGCATTATATCAAGGATTATGCGATTTTTATCAAACTTGCAATTAAATGGGATACTCTATATAATAAAAAGTCATTAGGATTTCCATAGGAGTTCCAAACAAGAAACTAAACTCGTAGGACAACACATCCAATCGGGATACCTAGCTTCTATTATTCCCATTCAATCTAAAATCCTACTTGCATAAAAGAAATGAGCTCTGGAATGTTGTTGATCCTTTACTAATTTAGGTGGCATAATGAGACTTTGTTTGGGTCGATATAATCTACAAATACTTGAGTATGGATAGCATGGGTAATAAATTTCACCCTAGGAGTTTACCCCTTTGTTTCCCCTTAGAATATAAATGCAACTTATTACACCAAGTGTATACTAATATAAATAAGGAATGAAAGCTTGTTGCATCTAGTCTAAGAATTCCATTTGGATTAGGTCTTGCAGAACTCAAGTAGGAAGAAATTGTCCATCGCATTCCTATACATGTGGGCATGGAGAATTCTAATTTATGAGTCCCATCTCTCACTTGTTGTTCATGATTAAGCACATAAGAAGCATTTTTTTCACTATATCTCCTCTTCTTTTATGTTTTGCAAAGAAGGATTGGTATTGTATGCCATTTTCATAATACTAGTAGAAGTTTTTGGATATCCTCTATAGAAGATGGTACTGGTTTTTATGAATTAATCTTTCAAGATTTTGGTAAGTGTTGAACAAGAGACTATGTGATAGACACGTTTTTTGTATTATCAATTTTCTAATAAAAAATACAAATGACATATAACATTGTTAATAATGTTAAAAATGATTAAAGCATACCTAAAAAAATAAACAATAAACAATCTAAAGAAAAATGAAATAATTGAAATAAAATCATTTGGAAAAAAAAAGAAAATGTTGATACTTTATATCTAATAAACTTCATGATGTTATAGAGATACCTCGAAAATAAAAACTATGATTCTAAAGTTAGGTTTTTTTCTAAAAGAATAAACAATAAACAATTTAAAGAAAAATTGAAATAATTGAAATAAAATCATTTGGAAAAAATAAAAAATGTTGTTACTTTATATCTAAGAAACTTCAAAATGTCATAGAGATACCTCGAAAATAAAAAGTGTTATTCTAAAGTACCACATTTTGAAATGAGGATAAAAATAGTTACTAAATATGATCTATGATAAAAAGAACATTTTGAAATGAGGATAAAAATAGTTACTAAATATGATCTATGATAAAAAGAACTCTAAAAGTTTCTCGGTAGGTAACTAAGGAATAATTACATTGATTGAGATGCCTACCTTTAAAACAACCATCTAACACTGAAAACATATCCAAAATGCACTCACCCTTCTTTTTTTTCTCATAACCAACCACCATGCTATGACCGCCATACTAATAGAAATGGATTTTATCAACACAATATCTACCCCTTTGTATCCTTTGTGTGTTTGGTATTTACATATGTAAGTAGTTTTCTCCAACTTTATTTCCCCACTTAAACAAGTTGTATTGTTAACTAATTCATCCATATAAAGTTCTTGAGATCATTAATATGCTTCAAAGAGAAAGTGTAAAGCTATTCTGACCAAATATTACACCGGTGCTCTCCACTCAACAAATGTTTTATGTAGAATTGCATTAGTAATGGAAAACCAAAGTTTGGTGCATTCCACAAACTTGTGTCTTCTAGGTTGGTACGTGCAATGTCAAATGGATGTATTTTGGGTGGTTGGGAGGAATGAATGTTACCCTCCCCACCCAGGTTCTACTCTTGTAAGTGACATGATGTTCTTGTGGAGCCCTTTGTAATAAATATGTGAATGATGAGCTGGCCATACCTTGATTCAGTTTGAATATCAGGTGTTGGGATTTTGCGTGGAGTATCCCTCTAACAAATGGTGAACCACATTTGAGGTTGGTACGTGCAACACATTTATGTCTTCTAAACCATTGCATAGAGTTTAAATTATATTCAATTAATTTTTGTTTATATATCTTTTATGTCTTCTAAATGATTAATGAATTCACAAAACAAAAAAAATGAGACCTGCATGGTTGTCTCCTAACTGAAAAGTGAAATGTTCTCAACCATACTTATTTCAAATGATTTTGTTTAAACATAATTATATAAAAAATCAAATTTAAAATTTATAAATATGATTTATGTTTATTTTAATATAAATTATTTTAATTTGAAATTTATTAAATATTGAAATATTAAAAAAATTAAATACATATTTTTATATATTCAAAAAAATATCAAATTAAAATTTGTGTGTGTGTGTGATGATGATGATGATTAACGTTCAGTGAGACCAACTTTGGCCTATCGGAATTTCAGAAGGAAAATACTTGGTTTACTTTAAAATCTTGTCTCTGTGGTCAAAAGGATTGCCAAGAAGATTTTCAAGCTCACTATAGTTTTGGCAAGTTAGGAGGTTATAAAGGTTTGTATTGTATCACATACTATGAAACTCATATCTAATGTGGGTGTAAGCAAGGCACTCTAAGAGAGTGATTTTCATCCTCAACACTCATAGACTCACACACATGGAAAACCCTTTCCGTCCATGGAGTTTTAAGAATAGAACAACGTCCTGTTTCGCTATGGAGTTCATGAGAGTTCATTCTAATCTTGGCTATATTAATTTTCTTCTATGACCTAGTTACTACTGAGAGATACTTCTAATCCTTCAAGTTAGGATTAATGACCTCCTTATAGTATCTTAATTTTCTCTTAACCACTAAATTTTCCTCACACCAGAATTTCTCTTTAAACTTATAAGTAAAAATATTTTTGACATTGTCAATGTTCTCCAAAATGTTATTTTCATTAATTCCCCAATGGTTTAACCAAGCCATGGTATCATTACACCAACATCACTTGAGGCGTATTTGGTTTTTACTTGAGTTTAAAGCAATTTTAAGAAGTATCTCGTTTCTCATGCTATTTATATTATGATTGTACATCAAGTACCTAGTCATAGCAATTCTCTCGATGGGGGAAATACCCACTTCTATGAGGAGAATAGAATAAGCCGTATTTCTTTTAGTTTTGAGGTTATAAGTTATAAACTGCTTATGGATTTGCTCAATCTTCCTCCAAGATTCTCTAGAAATGTTGCACCCCGATACTTCACAACCATACAAGATAACATGGATGGCAAGAGTTTCAAATAGGAACTTATTTTTGTCCCACATGACCATATTAACTGATTTATAGTTATTTCAAGACCAAAATAAGCTTTCCACCCTCCATTAACCTTTTTGCAATGCTATAGTTCCAATTGAGCTTGTGATGAATATCAATTCTGATATACTTGTAAGAAGTCACTTCCTCTAGATTTCTATAAATTATATTTTAATTGGTGGCTTTGTTAGATTTTGTAATCATGATTTTTGTCTTGTCGGTCTTAACAGTCATACCCATGTTAGAGCAAAAGTATTTCATAATTCTTAATTGCTTATCGAGGTCAGAAGGACAGCTTTCCATAAGAACAATATCATTATCATAAAGCAGGAGGATGATAACTATCACAACTAACTTTGTATCGACGCAACCTACTTCTTCTAAACACTTTTCTAGCTTATCAATGTAAATGCCAAAAAGGGTAGGGGAGAGGGGGAAACTATTGTTTAACTCCAATATTAGAATTTATATCTATTTTCCACCTCTCATTATTCTTAAACTTGGCAATGACCTTTTTGTATAACCTTATCATAGAATCTCTCAACTCAAAAGGAACCTTAAGCTCCTCTAGGCTATTCCACAGGTTATTTATAGGCATTGTATCAAAATCTTTCATAAAATCCACAAAGCAACTAAATATGCATACTTATTATTACATAATTCCTCTGTAGTGATCTTAAGTGTCAAGAGGTGGTCTGTGGTTGAATGATTCCTCCTGAAACCTGCTTGGCCTTTATCCCGCTTACCTTCCATTTCTAGCCATCCATTGATCTTCTTTTCTAAGATAATACCATATAACTTAGCTAAGAGAGGGATAATAACAATAGTCCAATAATTATAGGGTCGTTTTTATCACCACTTTTGAAAATAGGAATAATGAGGATTTGAGTCCAAGATGTAGAAAACCCTTGCTTGACCGCTAGATTAACGAGTTTGTGGATGTGCGGGATGAGGACATGCCCTCCAATTTTTCAGGTTTATGTTTGGTAGTCTTCAATGACTTTGGATCTTCCATTTGCTAACCGCTTAGCCTCAAAATCTATGTCTTCTAACGAGAAAATTTATTTCATTGTAAGAAGGGTTTGAATGTTATATCTTATATCTGGAAATTCATATAGCATTTTAGGATAGGAATTCCAATCTTTTAAAGAAATTTTATGGTCCTCTTTTGTTTTGCAAGTTAGAATTTGCTCCAGAATTTCTTAGGAGCCACCTTGGTGAGGTGTAAAATATTTTCCTTCCTTTTACTTAGATAATGTATTTTTTTCTTTTAATTAAGGCTTTGTAGAGACTTATCTTATCCATTTTTATCGAATCTGTAACAGTTTGCTAAATTTCTTTTCTCGCGTCTTTACACTCTTGATCATACCAAGGGTTGGTTCTATTATTTCTCATTTTAGTCGAGACATCAATAGATAACTTGTTAACAGATGACGAGAGGGTTGTAGCAAAGTTATGGTAGATATTTTCTATATTATCCATGCTAGATAAATGAACCAATCTATTTTTTATATTATGGAGGAAAATGTCAGCTTTATTTTTATCGAAGATCAGGTGCTTTTGGAAATGATAGTTTTCCTCCTCAGAATCGCTATACATGGCAATATTGAGAGTTATAATTAAAGGTCTATGATCAGAGTGAGGATCATGGTCGTTGAAGATGTTGAAATCTATTAATTTGTTGTATATGGGGATATCAAATATAGCATAATATACCACACTACTTCCAATCCCATGGCTAGATGTCATCTGGCTAGAGTTTGGACATTTTGTTAGACCATTGCAAATGATAATATCTTGATAACTACAAAATTTTACCAACTCAAACCTGAATAATTTTTCATGTAGATCTTGAGAACTTCTTTTTTACATGTTAGTTAGCTCAAGATCTTCGTCTAACGGAAGAGGATTAGGGTTGGAATAGTTGCATAAATGAATAGCTTGGTTACCGTAAATTCAAGCATTGAAGTCACCCATCAAAAGGATATTTCCTTTCTTAAACAAGAAATATCATGTTCTAAACGATCATAAGGACAACTTTTTATCTAAATTGGTATTTTTATAGAAGTTGGAATCAATAGGGGCAACATAACAAATAGCTACGTACATTTTTTCATCATTAATGTATGTGATATCTATCCAAATAAATTGATTATAAAGTCTTTCTTATAAAACCTAACATGTGGAGATATATTCTTCTTAATGTTTTTGGCTATATATATACTTCAAATAAAGAAAATTATTATTATAAAAATATCCAATCAAATTAAAATAAATTTACACAATTTTACTTGTACATATGCCTGAGACAAACTAAATAAAAAAAATAGCCAATAAATGTGTCAAACCCATTATGTTCTTTCATGTGCTCTTATTTCTATAATGCTATAAAGATTTTTTTATTGATTATTGTTTGATTAGTTTTAAATTTATTATTGCTTCATCTTTAGTTTTATATAAAATATTATATATTGTGAGCATGCGTGTGTATATATATTATTTATTATTAATATATTATTGTGTGTTTTTTTAGTAAAAATATATATATAAATAATTAAAAAATATACATAAAAATAATTAATAGCTTGGAACATTTTATATACTTAACCATATTCTTGGTTTTAATGGTGATTTCATTATTATCTTTATTTTTATTTATTCATTGAAAATAACCTAAATAAGTAATGATATCTTCTCTTTTTCTTCTTTTTCTTAATTCTTTTTATATAATGATTTATTTACTTATTATATTTTGGGAAATACAAAACTTAGAGACTTAATCTCAACATACTTAAGTCATTAAGTCGTTGGGAGATAATCTATTCCATTATTTTATATTGATTTATAGTTTATAGTTGAGGAGATCAAAGCATTGAAATAACAATGAAAAAGAGGAATGAACTAATTATGTACCAATCTATTTAGGCCACATTATTTATTAGATTTAAATGTTAGTAAATATATTTCTTTATAATTTGTATCATAAAATCCAAGATTTTGGAGAGACATGCACACTTCTTATTTCTTAATAGAGTTCTCCCAAAATGGGTTGCTCTAGGGTACATCATGCATCCAATGTACTAACTAATGCTGTGTTTTTTTATTTTATTGTTATAACATTTATCTTATTTTTCAAGCTATTTTTCATATTTAAAATGATATGTTTCTAATATTATATTTTAACCATAAGTAGTTATTTTCGATATTTAAAATGATATGCTTCTAATATTATATTTTAACGATAAGTAATTATTATATAGTAGAGTATAAAATCATTGTATTTTTTATGGTATTTACAAATTTGTTATGATAAACTATCTAGTGTAATATTTATGATAACATATAAAGCATTACAAGTAGATATAAATAAATTTGAAATATATAACAATATGGAAGGACCCACTTATGATATTTTTTATGTCTTTAAAGAACAATATTTCCCTTTGGGGAAGTATCGTGACTAGTATATGAAATAAACAACCTTGCACTAAGGACAAGACCCATTTGTGTAAGAGTACAATGCTTACACCTTCCATACCCCATCTACAAAGCTACGTATCAAACACTCCAACCATAATAATGTTCTCAAATATTGCAACAATCTATATCAATATATATCCATACTAAAATGATGTTTCGAGTGATCTCATTAATAGGATCAACTTATCAATATGCATTCAATACTAGGAAAACATTTCAACCTCAAGGTAAGAAAGATATTGGTGTAAGGAATCAACCACAACAAAAGAAAGGTAAAAATGACCATAACTCTCTTAACAACGGACATGAAAAAGATACTCAATGTTTAAAACCTAGCCAAAACAACATGTAAAAAAAACATGAAATCTATTAAAAACGTAATCCAATAATGTAATTACCACAATAACCAATAAAACAAAAATACATGGATATCACATTAAACAAGATTTGTTAACCTAGATAAAGCTCTTTGAATCTAAACTAAACCTACTCCACCAAAAATCATCAATAAAACAAATATATTAAAAAAACAACTTCATTACCACCACACAAATATATATGTTAAAAAAAGATAAAAAGTGTTAAAGAAAAAGGATACTGACTCTTTCATTTAACGTTATTTGAAGAGGACAATACATTACAATTCATTTTTAACACTATATACATGCATTCTATCATGAACATAATAAAGCATTCTATCATGAACATAATAAAGCAATGAAATAATATTCACAAGGTAATACATAATAAAGCAATTAAATAATATTCATATGGTAATACAAAAGGGTCATATTTGACAAAGTGCCCCCCTTTGCAAAAGCTTGATTGTATTGGTTCGATAAAGAAACAAGAGATAGTAACAGGGCTCACTCCATCTTTAACGAAGTTCAAATTATGATGAAATGAAGTTCAAATCAGTATATTCTCAAAGAAGCTGATTTGATATTCTCAAAGAAGTATATTTAGCTTTAAAAGCAAACAAGGGCATATTTTGTGATATGAAATAGATTGGGATATGCATTTGGATTGCCTAGAAGAGCTTTGGACCACTCTCACCATCTCATCCTATAAACAAATTTTAAAATTTTGGACCACTTTCATTGGTACAATCAAATTGAGAATTTTGATTTGAATAGCTATAGTTTTTGTGAATAATTTACATTTTAATAATCATTCGTGATAATTTATGTACACAAAGGCTCTTGTATTGATTTCATCCCTCTTTATGTAGATTTCTTTATAACTTCATTAATGAATGAACGAAACCACATACATGGAACTCGATTCCCTTTGGTCGTGTGCATGGTTGTATGCGCTTTTGCTTTTGAGGCCTTTGAGTATTACAAGCATGCTATTTGCGCTTTTTTTTTATCCAAAACATCATAAGATGAATGGAGGAAAACATATAATATATCGGATAAATTTATATATATATTATGATGAAATATTGGGTATTTTTTCTTTTTTTGTTTGAATGGTATCGAGCTAAACCATTAGCTTTGATTACGGGGCCTAACCCAATGGCAACATTGAGTAAGGCCTCGACATAATTACGAGAAGATTTGACCCCAAAACATTTTTGCTAACATAAACAACTCTCAACCACTTGAGCTAACCCACCAAGTTATATATATATTGTATTTTATATATTAAATTAATTTTTCTCAATATCTTCATTTTTATTTAGATAAAATTTGAATAATATTAAATATTAATTACATTAATTAATCTTCTTCACACTCAAAATATATATAATATATATAGACGAGAATGATGAAGTCACAAGAATAAATGACATCCCATTAGAATAAATGACATCCCATTATCCATTGCTCATTCTTACAACATGTGTATCAAATAATATGCATCTAACCTAATGCCCACTCTCTTTTTCACTGCAACATTTTCCTTCCATGCGTTTTATTATGAGCCTATTTTCCACATGTGAATGGAATTATAGAGTATGCCCATAGCCATGGTTTTATATAGTTGGAAAGTGCAACGAATATGGGCACACTTCTTTAGGAGAATATAATTGAACTCAATGTTACAAGTATTTATTTGATAAATATGCTATAACTTGGAACCCATGAGAGGCACGGTCGGAGGAGCCTTTAGCAATTGTAATAGTCATTACACAATTTGTTATACATTATACATATTTATTTTAAAAATTCAATATATATTTTTAGGTTGTTGTTTTGAAAGGTCTTGGTTTTACTTTATACATCAAAAGGTTCCTATTGGTAGTATCTTTTCTAATTCAATAGTCTATTTGTGTATTTTGGTCGTAATGGCATCGGTTGACCAGTTCATATCTTCAAAATAATTAGAATTTCAATATAAAAAAAATGCGGGTGTCATGGTAGCACCACTTTTCGATCTGGGGGTTGATTTAGAATTTGTAATTGTAGCAATGTTGGACATTGAGTCTAGGGTTTCAAACAATATATAATTTTAGCCTTGGGAAAAAAGGTCCATGACTCAGTAGAGCCAAATGAAATTTGGCATGTAGAAGGCTTGCACATGTGAACTGTAGAGCACTACCACTTGTGAGCAAAGCTATCGAAGGCCTTCTTGAAATACAAAAAAACCATGACAGTGTAAGCAAAGTATGTGCAAAAGTAAAGAACACAAAGAAGGCATTTCCAAGTAGCGAGAGCAAGACAAAAGGAATCTTGGAAATCATCCACTCTGATGTATGTGGTCCGATGTCAACCAATTCATTGAGTGGGTATGTATACTATGTTTCTTTCATTGATGATTTTTCTAGGAATACATGGATATACTTCTTGAAGAACAAATATGAAGTATTCAACAAGTTCAAGGAATTCAAATCCTTGATCGAGAACCACACAGAAAAGAAGATAAAAACCTTTTGATCAAACAATGGTAGAGAATTCACATCAAATGAATTCAAAAAGTTATGCAGAGATTCAAGGATTAAGAGGGAGTTAACCACTCCATATAATACACAACAGAATGGGGTTACAGAAAGGAAGAATAGAATGATCATGGTAGTTGCAAGGTAAATGCTTCATGATCATGATCTTCCCATGCATCTATGAGTAGAAGCTACCAGGACAACGATGTATGTACAGAACCGTACTCCACACAGAGTACTCGAGAACAAGACACCTGAAGATGTCTTCTCCAGCAAGAAACCAGAGGCCATCCATATCATAATATTCAGTTGTCCAGTGTACATACACATTCCAAAAGAAAAGAGGACAAAGTAAGATCCTTCTGGAAAGAAGGGTATATTTGTGGGATATAGTGAAAGATCAAAATCTTATAGAATATACTTCCCAGGATTCAAGAAGATCAAAATTAGCAGAGACATAACATTTGACAAACATTCAGCTTACAACGAATCCAGAAAGAGACCACTTGAAGACTCTAAAGAAATAGAAGTACCCAGAATTCAAGATACAACTATGAATGATGCAAA
>LPNX010248958.1:7351-62879 GCA_001517045.1 Pseudotsuga menziesii
CAGGAAAACAGAACCTAAAAACCAACAAGAAAAGCAGGCTGGGACCTCAACTTGGGTGCAGACAATGACCGAGAGATCACTGCAGACTTTTAAACAGGCAAGTGCAAACCAATAACTGACAGACAGCAGATTGGACAGACAGAGTCTAAGACCCTGATCACTGATCTAGACTCAGGCACTCAACTTAACAACCCAAACAGGCCAGAAAGTTTCAAGATGCATACAGTAAATAAAACAAGTAAAGAGAACCCAGGGCTTCGAAAAGCACTAAGATGTGATCACCTGATACACTCAGACAACTCTGCAACACTCTTAAAGAAAGTCTTAACAGAAAACAGGACTTATAACAGGCCAAAGAACAAGCAAACCTTGACACCAAAAATCACAGTTTTTAGGAGTATACGCAACTGTGTAGTAGTGCAAGTCGCGAATGATGTGCGATTGTACAGTGGAACAACCCGCGTATGGGACTCAATATGCACGACTGTCCAGTGGGACAACCCGCGTATGGGTATAAAAAGAATTCTCAAAAACAGAGAAAGACCCAAGACTTTCAAATGCTACAGTAAGTAAGAAAGCAGGACAAAAATCACAAACAAAACTTCGAGCAATGACTGGTCAGGACAACAGAAAAAGACCTAAAGCAGACTAGGCTTCCCCAGTGGAGTTGCCAGTTCTGTTGTACAGGATAATTCACCTAATAACCTAGGTCTGGGGGGTTACCAACATACTCATGACTTGCAGACATTTTGACTCTAAAAGCACAGAATAGGAAATAGGAAAGTAGCAGGAACTTACTTGTAAAATATGAAGGTTTATCTAAGCTAGCTTCTCCCTCTATGATCCACTTCCAGAGTTTCCAGGATAGTTCCTCCTTCACCTGTTAATAAACACTCTTCCAGATACAAAGCAATTCATATATATAGATGCAGGTTAGGAAAATCATATATTATATTGAAATGTAAACATTTACCAATCCACAAGATATGAAACACATATGGAAGAAGTAATATATTTATTAACAATAATAGAAAGAGTTTAGGTTACAACCCAATGTCTGAACAAGGACTCCTCTATCACCAAATGACTCTGAGTTTCTCTGCTCCAAAGATTCTGTAGACAATCCACCAGCATAACTTTGCTCTCCAAGTATGTATCCCCAACCCCCTCCCCAAGGCCTCTATTTATATGGATGAAAATGAGGCAGTTCTCGAAGGTTAGGGAGGTTGTAGCACTTAATGGGATTAAGGTAAATGAGTAAACTAATCTCCCATTAACTCATGTTTTTAAATATTAATTTTGAGGAAACCATACGCGGGTCTGTAGTAGAGCAACCCACATATGATGCGCGACTCTGTAAGAGTGCAACTCACGTATACATGTATGCGTGACCTGCTGAACATGATACTCGCATATGATGCACGAGATGCCAATAGATATAGTCGCGCATGCTACTCAAAATCCTAAAATGGCAAAGTAATCAGCTGGGCATATAGGCAATGTATTTCATCATCAACCAAGGTATAATGAAACTAGGCAAACCTCAATCCATAAGTGTCCTTTTGTGTGCCGACCTGAGGGATGTCAGCACTCGGACGGAGAGGTGCCAATCAGGTGTATAACAGGACTATTTCCTACTAAACCAAGAGATCGCACCCGATTCCATACTGAAGCAGCACCTAGAAGTGCTCTTCCTATCAATGGCACTGCCTTCCCAATATGAATCCACATAACCCTATAGGTTAATATTCTGATTCGCCTCATACTTGAGTCCATAATCAATTGTACCCTTTAGGTACCTCAGAATATACTTTGTAGCAATCAGGTGAACACGTATCAGATCCATCAGGAACTGGCTCAATGTGTTCACAACAAAGTAAATATCTGGTCTCGTATTCGTCGTGTACATCAAGGACCCAATCATTTGATGATACATCGTAGCATCAACCAAATCTGATGAAGCCTCAATCAATAGCTTTAGGTTTGATGCCATAGGTGTGGTCATGGCCTTGCAGACCATCATCCCAAACCTTTTTAGGATCTCCACTGCATACTTCCCTTGTCTCAGGGAGATTCCTTCTGCATTCTTCCACACCTCCATGCCTAGAAAGTAGTGCATAGTACCCAAGTATTTCATCTCGAACTCGGTAGCAAGCTTCCACTTTGTATCGACAATCAACCCATCCTCACTTGTTATAAATAGATCATCTACATTTTGTAGGAGTATCACTAGGTTCCATTCCTCAACCTTGTAATAAAGGTTGGAATCCGCTTTACTCTTGGTAAAGCCCAAGCTATTCAAGAAGCTGTCAATCCTATCATACCACGTCCTGGGTGCCTATTTCAAACTGTACAGAGCCTTCTTCAATTTTCACACATGAGTCTCCCTATAATGTGTCTCAAATCTGAATGGTTGTTCCACATACACTTCCTCTTCCACTACACCATTCAAGAACGCGGTCTTGACACCCATCTAGTGTATCTTCCATTTCATCACTACAGTCAGAGAAAGTACTGATCTAGTGTAAATGTATATGGATACAGGTGCAAAGTTTTCTTCATAATCTATCCCTTCCTTTTGGAAGAAGCCATGCGCCACAAATCTTGCTTTATATTTCTCTATGCTTCCATCTGTAGCATGCTTGATCTTGTAGATCCACTTGGAAGTCACAACAAACTTCCCTTTTGGTCTTGGTACCACATCCTAGACATCATTCTTCATGATCGACTGGTAATCCTCAATCATAGCATCCTTCCATTATTTCTTTTATGTTGCTTATTCATAGCTGGAAGGTTCTTTATCAATGATGTCACATAGTAGGGCTACATAACTGGAATAGGACCTAGTTCTCTTCCTTTATCTGTGCACTTCTTTTGGAGCCCAATATCTCTTTGCACCTTGGATAGCCTCTTGTACCCATGCAGGTTTCCTTTTGTAAGGATTCTTCTCTTGGGGTGGATCTACAAATTCCTGAGGTTCTTCCATTTGTCGATATTCTTCTAGAGTTGCTTCGTTCATAGTTGTATCTTGGATCCTAGGTACTTTTGTTTCTTCAAGTTCTGCAATAGGTATTTTTTTGTATTTGTTGTAAGCCAAGTCTTTGTCAAATGTCACATCCCTACTGATGTCGATATTCTTGAATCCTGGGAAGTATATTCTATAAGCCTTCTAGATTTCATTATATTCCACAAATAGACCCTTCTTTCTTGAAGGATCTAACTTCATCCTGTTTTCTTTTGGAATGTGTATGTACACTGGAAAACCAAATATTCTAAGATGACTGAATTATGGTTTCTTGCTGAAGAATACTTCTTCTGGTGTCTTTTTTTCAACTACTCTATGTGGAGTATGGTTTTGTACATACACAACTGTCCTAGCAGCTTCTGCCCATAGATGCATGGGAAGATATTGATCATGAAGCATTTCCCTTGCTGCTTCCATAATTGTTATATTCTTCCTTTCTCTAACCCCATTTTGTTTTGGATAATATGGAGTGGTTAACTCCCTCTTAATCCCATAATCTTTGCATAATTCCTTGAATTCATCTTATGTGAATTCTCCGCCATTGTCTAATAGAAAGATATTGCTTTTCTTCTCTATGTGGTTCTCGATTAAGGCTTTGAATTTCTTGAACTTACTGAATACTTCATCATTTATTTTCAAGAAATATATCCATATCTTCCTAGAAAAATCATCAATGAAAGAAGCATAATATACATACCCACTTAATGAATTGGATGACATCGAACCGCATACATTGGAGTGGATGATTTCCAAGATTCCTTTTTCCTTGCTCTCGTTACTTGGAAATGTCTTATTTGTGTTCTTTTCTTTTGCACACCCTTTGCAAACACCTTCATGCTTGGCCTGTATTCTTGGAAGACCTTCAACAACTTTGGTTGAAAGTGATAGTGTCCTATAGTGCACATGTGCAAGCCTTCTATGCCAAAGTTCACTTGGTTCTATTGAGTCATGGACCAAAGCTTGTTCTGGTTGTCCCTTTAATATGTATAATCCTCCCTCTTGCTCTCTAATAACTAATGCATAATCTATGGTCTTTCCCTTTGGCCACATAAGGACTTGGCCATCTACAAATGCAACTCTCATGCCTTTTGCATCTAATGTAGATATGGAGAGAAGGTTCTTCTTTAGTCCTGGTACAAACAAGACATCCTTTATCTTCATAGACTTTCCAGAGTCTAGCTTATAGGAGGATTCACCACTACCTTTTATGGGATACTGGTAGTCATCCCCAAGTTTCACTTTGTGGGGNGGGTTCTTTGAAACCTATTGTAACACCTCGGTTTTGACCTTGTTGCATTAATGTATATGATGTAAATATTATATTGAATCATGACAAGGAGCTCAAGGCCAAGGCCCTGTCATTGATTTATGTTTGGTATATAGGTGATCATGGTTGATGCCTATGGTTTCTGTGCTAAGTCAAGCACACTTGTAAACATCATGTAAATATGCAATATAATGAAAACCCACAGCCAGCTATATCAATGCAACGAATAATGAGATGGGGGCATGATTTTCTTAAGGATAAGGGGGTGGGAATGTTAACCTTGAACTTGTTGGGGAAAAGCCATGTGTCATGGGGAGAACCCATCAGAACTGTCAACTACCCTCTTTCTTTTCTTTTCTTCCTAACCATTTATTTTGCTACAAAGTGGTTGAGGTAGTTATTGCTTGGAAAGGGAAGAGTATGGGCAATTTCGAATGGGGCAGAGCACCCAGTTATGGAGTGTCGTGTTTTGCTTGTAGGGACAAGAAAACACCAGAATCGTATGTCAGTATGACCCATGCATTCATTCATTCATTCACTCATTCATTCGATCATGGATTCATCAACTTCACTCCTCGGTCGTTGTGTAGAGGCGATAGAACATCAGAGCTTTCCTTTTGTGTATGTATCCTTCACGTTCTGCGAGTATGTTTTCCCTAGACATTGTGGTATTTGCTGTGTTGCAGTGTTATCCTAGAATACAGAGCATATGAGACCCTGATACTCGTGTTCAGAGTAAGCCTCTGATGTAGAGTCTCCCTGTGGTTGTTGTGTTGATAAACCTCATTCAGGTCTAACTGTGTGCGAGACTTAGGAATGGGAGAGACGTAGAATGCACTTGATAAACCTGGTGTGGAACCTCACAGTAACAAAAGAGTGGTGGGTGAACTTTCCATGCACATCCTGAAGAGCACTGGAAGGGAAGGTGTATCCTGAGGGACTGTGGAGCAGAGAAGGGGACACTTCCTTGTGTTGGGTGTGTAGGCAGAGGGTGATGCAGGCCAGATAGATCTTATGAGGGCGTCCTTAGCTCTGTTGATGAGCTCACTAGCTTAGCAGTTATTCCTTCCCATTTTCTTAGAATCTTGATAAACCCAACTGGAAAGATGGCTTGGATGGTAGCCTGTTAAACCCATCTGTTGGCTTGGCAATGTTTGTTGCACCTGACCTGGTAAGTAACCTTTGGCTGGACAGTCTGATAAACCCAATTGCTAATGATGGCTTGGATAGGTAGCTTGATAAACATAGTAGTGAGATGGCTTGACTATGTTCATCCTGTTAAACCCATCTGTTGGCTTGACTGGTCCTTAACGTGAAAGTTGGATTGACTGTGAACAGTCTGTGAAACCCAACTGTGAGATGGCCTGGCTGAGTGGCCTATGAAACCCATTTGAGGGATGTTTTCCCATACAGCCTAATAAACCCAACTGTGTTGGCTTGGCTGAGTGTTATTGCACCCTGGCTATGTATGAGTCTACTACTGTTCCCTTATCTTGGTAGGAAATCATGCCAAGATCGGGGTTGGCAATGTTGCTGAGAGATTAAGGAGCACACAAGCCTATGGTTGGGTGGAAAATTGCAATGACATAGCTGGTTACGGGGCAATTTATGTTCAAAGATAAGTTCTCTTGCCTATGTTATTATGTTGTTCTTTGTAACTATAATGCTTGCATTGTATTTTCTTGATGGAATATGATGAACATGTTTCTATGTTGAGTTATGCATTGTTCCCTGAATAACTGCAATTATAGGAATCTATGTATGTTTTTCCTTTAATGCATTTTACTAAGTTTATGGGTAGATTGGCCAGTTTGGTAATGGCTGGATGATCAGATCGATTCATGAATTCAGATGAGAAGTTGAATTTTCTGCTAGAAATCCTCATTTGTGCAGTTTGTAGGATTAAGGATTTTGCGGGATGTGGGATGCAAAACGTCGTTTCGTAGATTGTGCTTTCCGCATATTTCCCTTCCACAACTTGTGGGATGCGGGATGTGGAATGCCATTTTGCAGATTTTGGGTTCCGCAAATTTTCTTTCTGCAACTTGTAGGATGCGAGATGCGGGACCGCAGTGTTGCGAATTCCATATTTCCAATCCCACAAGTTAAGTTTCTGCATCGTCGATCTTCACGGGATGATTCTTTGCAGCTGATCTGTTTCTGATGTGGGATGCAGGATGCAGGCTGCGGGAAGTGAGATCGAGAGTTGTGTAACTTTCGACCCAGCATCTCAGGCTTTCCACACCATTGATTTTTGCGGGTGATTTTTGATTCGTTGATTTATATCTCGTCTACGGGATCGTTCATTTCATCGTGTTTTTCTCTTCGCCATCTGATCTCCTCTGAGATATTTCCTTGCAGATTGTTGAACTGATCTGTGGAAGACGGGAGGGAGCATGACAGTGTTGGAATTATTGAGATGTGGTTCACGACCATGCCCTGTGTTTCGATGAACAGTGAAGGTTCTCGATGAAAATTTTAATTCCGCATAATAATGGGGTATTGGTACATGACAATGTGGTATTAGAGCTGTGGGTTGTAGCATTGGGCTTGGATGGATTGGAGAGCAATCAAGAGTACCCTACAGCGTGGTATCAGAGGCTACGGGTTGCAGCATTAGGCTTGGATAGGCTGGGTGACAGTAAGTAAATGGTTTTGATTTTGAATTACTGTGTATCTCACAAATGGTGTTGGTAACAAATTTTGCAGAGTTGTAGTACATTTGGAAAGTAAGTGGCGCTTCAGCCATGAGAACCTATGACGAATATGATGCTCGAGATTCCTATGAGTGCATGTGAGATGCCATGGGGGAGAGTGTCTAAGTTGGGAATGATGACATTGAGTCTAATGGAAGGAGATTCCAAGAGACACCACTAGATATTGCAGCCACCATGAGAAGCTTGATTAAATCCCAGGAAGAGCAGCATCAGTTGAATGCTGCCATGTTACAGAGTTTGACAGACTTGCAAAGAAAGATAGAATTTGGGCAGGGTACAGTGAAACCCGAAGGTAGTAAGAGAAGTACCAGAAGAAGAAGAAGGAATTCTAGTAAGTCATCTGACTCAGAGGATTCCAGTGGGGATTCAAGCTCTTATTCTCGCAAGGGAAAGAGGAAGAGGCCCCATAGAGTTCGTACTTGGGATGAATTTAAGAAGGATAAACCTCCTATGTTTGATGGTGAGGTGAAGATTGGACAAGAAGTTGAAGCTTAGCTTCTTGGAATAAAGAAGTGCTTCCAAGTTCAAGATTATTCGGGAAACATGAAGGCAAGGATTTCCATATTCAATATGAATGGAAGGGCATCCATTTGGTGGGAGCACTTAAAGAAAGTAAGGAAGATCAGTGAAAGGAAACTTAAGTGGAAACGGTTCCAGAAGTATTTCAAGCAGAAATATCTCTCTGACAGATACTATGATGACAAGATCAAAGAATTCCATGAGCTGAGACTAGGACAACAGACCATGGAAGAGTATGCAAACAGGTTCCTAGAACTGTTGAGATATGTCAGGTACATCAAGGATGAAAAAGTGAAAATTTAGCATTTCCTAAGTGGATTGCCTCATTCTTACAAAGACAGAATTGAGTTTTATGAACCTAGAACCCTCGAAGAAGTAATTAGGAAGGTTAAGTATTGCTATGAGCAAAGAAAATGAAAACTTTATTACCATAAGACATGGAAGGACAAGAAGAATGAGAATTTTGACCAAATAAAGAAAGGTTTCAAACCTTCTAGCTTCAGGAATCAGCAGAAGCATCCATCACAAGCGCAAAGTAGCCAACCAGAGTGATGAGAGAGAAACCAAGAGATCCACAACAGAACAGAGACCCTTTCCAATGTTGGATATGTGGAGGACCCCACATGCGCAGGAATTGTCCACTCGAGAATGAGAGTGCGAGGCCAGCTTACAACCTTCAAGAGGCAAAAATAATGGGTCAAGTGGCAAGGGTCGTCCCTAGGATTTATGTAGCATTGGAGGACCGCCAGGAATATCACCAGTCAATGGTGGTTGAAATTGTAGGTAAGATTGCTGAGCAATCTGTTTCTATTTTGATTGACCCTAGCTCTACTCACAGTTACATTACTCCTAGAGTAGTGGAGATATGTGCCTTTAAGAAAGTAAAGCATAACAAATTCTTGGTTAGTTCATTTAGCCACCGGAACTAAGAGAAAGGTTAGTGAAGTGATAGAGAAATGTCCACTGAGTATGAATGGACTGGTTACTTGTGTATATCTGAATGTTCTACCACTTGGTTCCTATGATGTTCTCATTGGAATGGATTGGTTAGAATCTCACAGAGTAAAGCTTGACTGCTATAATAAGGATTTTGAGTGCTTAGATGAAGAAGGAAACTCAAGGATTGTGAAAGGAATTCCAAAGGTGATTTTTGTGAGGCAGGTTTCATCAATTTAGTTGAAGAAGTTCTTTAGGAAATGTTTCCAGTTGTATGCAGCTCATATTTTGGAAGAAACAGAGCATGAAACTCCTAGGTTGGAGGAATTTCATGTGTTGCAGGAATTCAAGGATGTGTTTCTCGATGAGATTCCAGGGCTTCCTCCAAAGAGGGACATTGATTTCACCATTGAACTTGTTCCAGGAGTAGCACCAGTGTCCAAGACACCCTACGAAATGAATACACCATAAATGTTAGAGCTGAAGATGCAATTGCAAGATTTGTTGGAGAAGAAGTATATCAGACCCAGTGTGTCTCCATGGGGAGCACCAATTCTATTTGTGAAGAAGAAAGATGGTACACTCAGGTTGTGTATTGATTACAGACAGCTGAAAAAATTCACAGTGAAGAATAAATACCCTTTTCCTAGGATTGATGACCTCTTTGATCAAAAGAGAGGAGCAAAGGTATTTTACAAGATTGACTTGAGGTCTAGTTACCATCAAGTAAGAATCAAGGATGAAGACATTCATAAGACAACCTTCAGAACAAGGTATGGGCATTGTGAGTTTGTAGTGGTACCATTTGGTCTCACAAATGCACCAGCTACATTTATGTGCCTTATGAACAGTGTCTTCAGCAGGTATTTGGAAAAGTTTGTTCTTGTTTTCCTTGATGACATTCTTGTTTATTCTAAGAATGAGAAAGAGCATGAAGAGCATTTGGGATTGACATTGAAATTGCTCAGGGAGCATCAGCTGTATGCAAAGCTGAGCAAGTGTGACTTCTATAGAGATAGAATTCAGTATTTGGGACACATTATCTCTGAGGAGGGTATATCTGTGGACCTGAAAAGATTGAAGCCATTATGAATTGGTCTACTCCAAGAAGTGTGACATATGTGAGATATTTTATGGGACTTGCAGGATATTATAGGAGATTCATTAAGGGATTCTCCAAGGTTGTACATGCCATTATTTCTTTGCAAAAGAAGGGGATAAATTTTGAATGGACCTCAAGGTGTGAAGAAAACTTCCAGCAGTTGAAGAATATTCTCACCAGTGCACCAGTATTGAAGGTTGCAGACCTAGAGAAAGATTTTGTGGTGTGTACTGATGCATGTGGTCAAGGGCTTGGAGGAGTCCTTAGACAACCATGTTGTATGTTATGAGTCAAGAAATTTGAAGGAACATGAGAAGAACTATGCTACTCATGATCTAGAGCTTGCAACCATAGTACATGCTCTCAAGATGT
The DNA here is from genome assembly GCA_001517045.1 of Pseudotsuga menziesii. Taxonomy (NCBI): domain Eukaryota; kingdom Viridiplantae; phylum Streptophyta; class Pinopsida; order Pinales; family Pinaceae; genus Pseudotsuga; species Pseudotsuga menziesii. The sequence goes on from LPNX010248958.1 coordinate 17,290, forward strand.
GGAGTCATTACTTGATGGGTAGAAGATTCAAGCTGAGGATAGACCATTGTGGTCTGAAGTATTTATTTGATCAGCCTACTCTAAATTCTAGGCAAGCTATATGTCTGGAGTTTTTATGTGAGTTTGATTTTGAAATCAAGTACATAAAAGGAAAAGAGAATAAGGTAGCTGATGCACTCAATAGGAAGGTGCAGGAGATGCACATGGCATCTATTAGTATTTTCTAATAAGAGTTGAGGTAACAGATTGTTAATCATACTGCTAGAGATGAATTGTATGTGCATATTAAGGACAAATTGCTGCAGCAAAGTCTTGAGAAGAGGTATGAGGTATAGAAGATGGAAGGAGATGGACTTCTTACTTATAGGAACAGATTCTACATTCCAAATGTAGCAGATTTGAGGAGAGTTGTTATGGATGATATCCAGCAAGCTCCATACTATGGTCACCCAAGATACCAAAAGACAATTGCTACAGCTAGAAATCAATACTTTTGGCCAGGAATGAAAAACGACATAGCTGAATAGTTGAATAGCTGGGTGGTTTCTGATATAGTTCTAAATTTAGAATGATTAAATACATTAGGACTAGTCACCGTGGATTCAAGGAATTATACATGATATTTACTACACAGGATTATGCACACACCCTTAAATGGATTTAATCAGGCTCCTCGAAAATCATTATCTCTCACCATATCTAGATGTTATTGACTAAATGCCACTATATCATTATTTTTGAATTCATTTCCATATAGGTTATGGATAGTCCCATATCCTGTGATAGGTTGCGAACAAACATCATTAAGTATTTGCGACATGAATGGGTTCACCAACATCAAGATGAAAACATGATCATGGTATTTTATCAATTTTTGGTATCCAACCACCAAATATGTGTCCTTATAGACACTCTCTTTCAAAACAGAATGAAATTTACAATATTATCCATGAACTATGTGAGGAAGGTGTCACACATCTTAACACTACCCTTTGTTCATCACCAATGGTCTTGGTATTGAAACAATAAGGTGCATGACTCATGTGTCCAAAATTTTATGCTCTTGGTAAGATAATAATAAAGGACAATTTTCCAATTCTATTGATCAATGACCTTGTATATTAGATTCATAGTCCCATGCTCTTCACCAAACTTGAACTTTTCTTTGGATACCACCAAATTACAATGAAGCAATTTCACATCCTTGAGACTTGTTTATGAACACATAATGGCCATTGGTTCTAGTGATTCCCTTTGTACTTTTCAATGCGCCATCCACCGTATTAAGAGTCATAAAAAATATTTTTAGATACTTCCTACATCGCTTTGTGCTAGTATACTTGATGATATATTCATCTATATTGTAAATTAGCAAGGACATGTGGAACATGTTAATAGAGTACTACTACTAATCTAGGACAATAAGTCATTTATAAAGAGGTCCAAATGCACTTTTGTTACTTTTGAGATTGAATATTTGGGTAAAAAGTTTAGTCAACATTCGGTGTAAGTGGATCCTAAGACAATTCAGGATATCCAAGATTGGTCACACCCAAAAAGGTGAAATCCTTACTTACATTCATTGGGATCGCGGGTTACTATAGAAAAGTTGCATAGAATTATGGGAAGATAGATGCCTCATTAACAACCTTGATAAAAAGTAATTCCTTTGTTCAAATTGATTATGCAAATTAATCCTTTTCATATTTAAAGGAATTTATATGTACCAGGTCAGTCTTAGCAGTACCCGATTTCACAAATACTTTTGTAATGGAATGTAACACATTGGCCCAAGATCTACGATCAATACTCATGCAAGAAGGGAGACTCCTTTCCTTCAATACTAAAACATTGTGTGGTTGGAACTTGGATAAGTCCATTTATGAGAAATAGATGGTGCCTAATATCCATGCAGTCACAACTTAGTGCCCATATGTCATTAGAAGGAACTTTTAGATAAAACCAGATTATCATAGTTTCAACTCATTTTTGGAATAGGTTTTTCATCTCCAGAGTAATAAAAGTGGGTCACAAATATGCTAGGATGTGATTATAACATCATCTATAAAATTGGAAAAGACAGTGGTGGAAGATGAATTTCCTATAAGGTATGGAAAATTGATATTTGTTTTCTTTATCCTTGGTATTAAGAGAATGGTTAGTAGAAGCATGATATGAGTGGTTAACCCACTATTAGGTGCATAATATCATCAAAAAAGTCTAATAGGACCCCCAATTTTCCCAAACTATACACAGGTAAATAAGAGACCTTGTGGTATAAAGGTCATCTTTGTTTCATACCCAATTCAACTTTGAAACAATAGATACATGAAGAATTTCATTCATATCCTATAACTATTCATTCAATATTTTAGAAAAACTATTAATGCACTACATTATTTTTCTTTTGGTAGGGAGTGAGAAAGGATATGCAAACTTTTCTTATTAAACATGACACATGTCAAAGGACCAAGGGTAAGATAGGAAAGACTCCATTGGAATTACAACCATTTCCAATCTCAACTAATATTTAAATGAACATATCTATGTATTTTATAGTATGTATTCAAAAATCAAGAAACAAATTAGTCATCATGGTGGTATTCAATCAACTTTTCAAATATCCTCACTTTTATGCCATTCAATACTACTTTACTGCAGCAATGGTTGCCCAAGTTTTTCAAGATCAAAATTTTAAGCTCCAAGTTATGCCCACTTGGATTATGTTGGATTCAAATACCACTTTCAACAACAAATTTTAGAAAGAGTTGTTCAAAATACATGGCACCAAGCTTAAAATGAGAACATCTTATTATCCCTAGATGGATGACCAACTAGATGTAGTCAACAAGTTCCTAGAAACCTATTTGAGATGTTTTTTTTTAGAAAATCATAACCATCGAGTATAGTGGTTACCTCTAGTTGAATGGTAGTATAATAAAACTTGTCATGATGCTAAAAAAAGACTCCATATGAAATAGTCTATTTCCAAAAAAACACCTTCAATAGTTTAATATATATCAAGGACCTTAATGGTGCAGATAGTGGATAGTATTCTTCATAATGGTTAAGCCATTCTCCAAAAACTTACTATGGATCAAAATCGGATGAAACAACAACTCAACCAACATCACTCTATATTTTCCTTTGAAGTTGTGGATTAGGTGTTCCTTCATCTTCAATCTATTTTTATCCCTATAAGCAAACTTATCTCAAACCTAAAGGTAATCAAGGGATGGCATAAAATTTTTATGTCCCATATCACATTATACAATGCATTAGCAAGGAAGATAATTAGATCTTACATCACACTCCAATATCGACCTAGTATTTCATGTTTCTTGTTTGAAAAAGGATATGGGTTAGAATTTTTTGTTCAAACTACCTTATTATAACTTGATAAAGAATGATCTAGTTGGCTCCATCCATAAATAATTTTGGTCACATGCGAGTGATTCCTCCACTAGTACATTATCCAATAAGATATTTTTCATTGTAAGAATACATAGATAGAATATGCTACTTGGGAATTATTTTCCATTTTGTAATAGTTTCCCCGTATTTGACCTTATTGATAAGACTAGTTTTGAAGAGGTGGGACATGTTAGCATCCTACCCATTACTTTGAGTATATTAAGAAATAATTTATTGATGTATGAGGACACCCCCTTTGAATAAGGAATATTAGATATTTATTTGATATTTACTCAATTCAAAAGGGTCTCCTTATTAATTAAGACCCATTAGGTGGTCAACCCTCTTTAATAGTGAGACCATAGGTAGTTAAGGTTTTTCTATTGACACACTATATATAAAGTAGATGATTGTCTTATGTGATCAAGAATTGTTATTTTATTTGTAAGGTTTATATATATTGGGGGGATCTATCCCTATTGGTAGTCCTCAAGTTAGTGGGGGGGATCTTATTAACCTACCCATTTAAATCCAATATTTGGTGGGTGACAAGTTTACCAAATTGGCCTTTTGATTTAACAAGTTATTTGGGGGGAGGGGGGACTTATCAACCTACCCATTTCATGCCTATCTCTACACCCATTTATGGTGGACTAACTTACAAAAGAATGTCTAATATGATTTGGGTTCAACCTAATTCCATGGGTGCACATATTCAAGGAATTCCACCCATTCAACCTTTGAACCCCATAGTCAATCAACTGCCTCAACAACAATAAATGGGAGGAACTACTTATGTTCTTATTATTGTTCCAATGCCTCATAATTATTACCAGTATCCCAAACCAAATTGTAGTTACCATTGTTTTCTACTTTAGATCTGCCATATTTGTCACGGTTAATGAATGATCCCATACAACATGCCTAGTAATGCTCCCCTATACCCACGAAACTACCATCTTGCATTCCCAAGTTTGTTTGAAAACATTGTGAGGACCCCAATAACCATGTGATGACTTATCATGTTTTGTTCTTTAAATTCCCTCATGGGTGATTCCATCTATTTGAGGTTATTCCAAAGGATCCTCACTGGCACTATCACAAAGTGGTACATTGAACTACTACGCCATTTATTTAGTGATTTCAACTCCCTGGCTATGTCCTTTTCAACTCACTTCCAATTACCAATCTACTATGAAGCAAGAACAAAAATTTTGACCTCATTGAGGTAATCTACCTCCACCCACATTTCATACCACATTCATGAGCGGAGGAGGAGGTGCATATTGATAAAAGCTACAATTCCATATCATATTTTGGTTGATTGGTTCACGAATTACTTAATTTCACCCATCACTAGTGATGTGGCTATGGGATGAGTTGTTACTAAGGAACAAGTCATTAGTCATGTTCAATACTTAGACTTTATCTATTCCCAATTGGGAACTCTCTATGGATTTATTCCTAATTCTCCTCATCCTACCAATGATCCTTCCAGACCTTCCATGGAACCTCTTGTTGATGGTATAGTCAATTCTGTGAAGGATCAACATGCAGAGTCAACCTGTTGGAAAACAAGGTAAGTCTACCTCTACTCCAACCCAAAACTAGGATTATAGTAACACTAAGGCATCCCCTTCCCGTACTTAAAATTCTGAGGTGAATGCGGTCCAATCCACGTCATTTTAGGGAACGAATAAAAATTAAGGAAAATATGAAAAAATATTCTTCTAACTAGCATGAGAACTCAAAATCCCAAGAAAATCGTCTTGATTCCAAGCCTTAGAGAAAGGATAAGTTTCCTTATATGATATGTGAAGGTGACCAAAATACCAAATACTGTCCTCATCTTGAGGAAGTTAGTAATATTTTGAAAGGTCCCTCCCATCCTGCAGTTTTAACTGATCCTTTCCCTCCACAAAATCAGCAAATGGTTACACATAATACCAATCCCACACAAGGGGGAAATGGAAGTCAGCTAGAATCTTCTTCAATCGCTCGAGTACTCAGGATGAACAAGATAGATAATATTACTACTAGGTCAAATACATATTATTTCAATCCAAACCAGAATTCTAATGGAAGTTATAAAGGGAAATCTTCAGTTGAAGAACCCTCCATCACCCATCCTCCTTCTAGCTCACTTTAGATAAAGAGGCTTGTTTCTGACACAATATTGTACCCTCCCAAAATCACAATTCAAAAGGTGACATACAATCCAAGTGCTCACGCTGCCTAGAATTATAATATTGTGGACGACTTAGCTCAAGCACCTTGCACAATATTGACTCTCGAAGTTCTACAACACTTACCTACTTAGCGTAGAACTTTGTTTTCATCCCTTAGAGATGTGTAACCTAAAATTTCAATACCATCATGTTCAACTTGGAATATTTCAAAATGATACTTTCCCACCAACTCACATTCCAAATCCATACGACGATTTGTGGTAAAAACATCCATCGAACCATTTTGGACGAAAGTGCCTCCACCTCAATTATGTGTTTTTCTTGTTGAAGGGATATTGGCTCTCTTGAAGTTAACTAGTCTCCTACCACACTTAGGACCTTTAACAATCATGGTTTTCAACCTTACAGACTCTTACCATCTCTAATCGTGGAATTGGGGAGAAAAACTATTTCTATTCATGTTGAAATAGTAGATGCTCCTTTGGATTACAACATTTTGCTGGGTAAAAACTAGTTTTATGTGATGATTGTTGTTGTATCCTCAGTTTTCCTCTTAGTACAATTTACTCAGCAAGGTAAAATTGTCACTATTGACCAACTCGAATTTTACACTACCAATATCCATTCCAATAACACCAACATTGTTCCTTTGGTGGGATAGTCTAAACCTCAGTATGAGGATGTGGGTGTTGAACTCCTTAAATTTTATCCCATAATAGGAGTTTTTCCTAGAATTCCACATCCTTTTGTTGTGATTAACATGATTACATTGATGATAAAATGATCCCTTGATTATGATGATCCTTCAATAATACCCTTTCCATCTGAGTTTGAAAATCTTGGAGATCAAATTCCTTTTACTCTAAATGAGGAAACATACCATGAAATCCAATTAGTTTCAAATTATTTAGCTTCCGCTAACCACCAACTTGTGGCATTAGAAACCTATGCTCTATCATTTTGGTTAGTCACTTCTTCCCCATATTTAGATTACCTCCTACAAAACTTCTTGACATATGAGTCTATCATTGAAGTTATGAGCTTAGTTGAGTCTCCTTGGGAATATTGCCATCATAAATCTTCTTTTCTCCCTAATTTTCAAAGGGTAGAAAATGACATCAAATCCATCATTCCACCTAATATTGTAAAAAATCATTGATCTCCCATCCTTACTCAAAATGTTTTATCAGAAGGAAATTTAGGTAATATTACTCAAACAATTTCCATTGACATATCGTTGAAACCTGGTATCGTGAAACACATTCAACTAGGAAAAAATTGCTATTCTAAAGAGATTGAAATATATACCACCTTATTTAAATATTTTGGCAATGTATTCACTTGAATATAATATGAGGAAATTTCAGGAATTGATCCTTATATCGTCGTTCATGATATTAAAACTTAGCTTGGTGCAAATCCTATTCAACAAAACCTTTGACCTCTCCACCCCCAAAAAATTGTGGCTATCAATGCAGAAGCTGGGAAGCTTTCAAAAGATGGTTTTATCTATATAGTACCTTGACAGAATGTGTGTCTAATAAAAACAAAGGAACTATTAGAGTTTGTGTATCTTATATGGACTTGAACAAGGATTTTTCAAAGGACAATCACCCTAATCCCTTCATCGACCAGATTATAGATCATTGTGTTAGAAGCGTCATCTTTTAATTTATGGATGGATTTTATAGATAAAATTGGATAGAGACACTCCTAGCTGATTAGCACAAAACTACTTTCATCTTCCCTTGGGGGACCATCACATATCACAAGTTACCTTTTGTCCTTAAAAACATTGGAGCTACTTTCCAAGAGCTATGTCATATGTTTTCCACGATATCAAGCAAATGGTGGATCCTTACCTTGATTCTATCCCTACTCAATCGACTCATCAACGGGATCATATTGAACATATTAGAACCATTTTTCTTTGATATCTCCATTACCACATTCGCTTGAATCCTCATAAGTGATTTTTTTGCATTGATATTGAACGACTTCTTGGATTTATAGTCTCCAAGTACGGGATCAAGATTGATCCCTTGAAGGTTGAGGCTATTTTAGCCTTACCTCCACCATCCGACATTACAAAACTTTAAATTTTGCAAGTGAAGGAAAATGTTTTTTTTTTCATTTCATTTGTAATTTTGTGACTATCACCCAAGGATACACACAATTGTTGAAAAATATGTCCCTTTTATGTGCACTTTGTATATATGTGCCATAGTTTTGGTGTCATGTGAATTTTCCTTCTTTTGTGTGTGAATATTTCATTTTCTACTACTCGTTCCCACTCTTTGTTCCTGGATACGCAGATGTCAGTGTATTCTAGATTCACTGATGGCATCATTCCACACACCCAGAACATAGATTCTGCAACTTGGGAGTCTTACTCTCCCATTGATGAGTTAGTGAACTGGGGAGGAGTTTTTCTAGGTCCAGAAACCAATAACATTGTTGAGTATCATGTCATTATAGGACTCTTGACTGAATTTTCCTCTCTTGGAATACATTAGATCATTTTTCACCTAGACTCCCAACTTGTGGTGTCTCAACTGAATCAAGATTATTCCATCCATGATCCTACACCACTTCATCACTATTGAATAAAATGCCTCTTGGAAATATCATTTGATTTTATTCAATATCAGCATGTTCCAAAACATTTTAACACAATTTCTAATATGTTAGCTAACTATATGTCGAATTGGCACCCAACACATACGTAACATTTTTATCAAGAAATACATATGGAAGACACAAAGAACATATAATCAATCATAAACACATTTTGTAATATAAGACGCTAGAAATCACTTTATAATAAGTGTGCCAAATAGTTTACAAAAATTGTTAAGAGAAAAATTTAATCCCATGGCTTTCATACATCACTACATGTATATAATAAAAAATGGCCAATCATGACGCTCGTGATAGCACACAATGGCTCAAACCACCCATTGCAGATGACCAATCTGTCTAGACACTCCTATAGTATGGAGTTTATAATGTAATGGTATCTCATAAACGATATTAGGAATGTCCAACATAAGCCCTTCGAGGATTTGTTCGATATCCTCAATTTCTTCTACTAATTCTTGATCATGTGTAACTATGGATCCATACTCACCTCTCCTATGGATAGGTGAAGTACCAGCCGGCCTCTATGGCCCAACATCTACATGAAAATAGTGTTGATTAGTGTCTCTACACAAAAAAAATTTGAAATGTTTCAAAAATACATAACATGTTATCTAGATCACTCCAATGTGTTCCATCTGGAAGCACCAAATATGGATCTCCCCAAAACTATTTCCCTCCATATGCATAATATTCAATCATAATTAACTGTCATCACAACCATTTGAAGAAAGTTGGCTCATAGGAGACGATGAGACCACCACCATAGAGAGATGTTGTCCCTAGGAAAATTCAGCCAAAATTCTACACGAAAATTTGAAGAAGTCGGTCGTGCGACAGAGGAAGTTGTGATGGAAAAAGAGCTATGACAGAAGAAGAAGCCATAGAGGAAGCTGCGACAAAATCAGATGCAACAGAAGGAACCATGATAGAAGAAGACATGTAGTGGTTGAAAAGGACAACTCGAGAGATCATGGTTAAGAAGTCAGAGAGAGTCATGCTTTCTTTGGGGAATAAATCAATTTTGTCTTTTGGGAGGATAGTTCCTACCGAAAGTTGTAATTGAAATATACGAGAATATTAATGACAGCCGATCGGATAACATAATATAGTCGGTTTATTACGACATGTAAGAGTCTATAAAAGGGAGAACCCAATTTGTGTGCGGGTTACTTAGCTATTTAGTTGATTACTTGTTTCTTAGTTGCTTGTTGAGTTATAGATATAGAGAGATATACTCTCGGTTGGTATATGCTAGTCATTGTTGTCTTTTGTCTATAATTCGTAGAGTTGAAGATATGAAGAGTTGTAGAGAAGAGAGAATTGATCCAAGCTGTTTGTGTATCGATAGTAGGGTGAAGGAGAGGAAACTTCATAAACCTGAGATGAGAGAGCATTATAGGAGAAGAGAACTCTATATAGAGTGTAAGAGAATATCTAGAATAGATTCAACAGTTGAGTGCACAGATGAAAGGTGCCATATATTTCTTATTCCAAATGAAGATCACCTTTGTGGTTTTTCTTGGATGGTTTTCCATGGTAAATGGTGTCTATGTGTATATTTGATGAACGTGCTTATGTCGAATGAATGTATGTTGTGAATTAAAGAATGTATATTTTCTTATGAATGAATCCTTGTATTCATATGTCACACTGTTGTTAGTTGGAACTGCTAATAAGGAACTATATTAACTGTTGTAATCTCTATCGAAGGATAAGTAGAGTAATATATTGAATGCATGCAATAAGATAAGTAGTATAACCACTGGATTTGATCGATAAAGCTGGTAAGGTGCCAAGGAAGAAGGAAATCCTCACAAAACTATAGAAACATGGTTCTGGCAGTTACCCATAAGAGATATCTCAGGTGAGACTGCATCTGTGTCGCAGGTGCTATCGACTGAGCCTTGCTCTGTCAAGCCGATATATTGGGCCCATTTTTTGGCAGACTAACAAGGGTCTCAACCTGGGTCAAAGGGATAAATGCCGACAAATGATTATGCTTCTAGGACCATGAATCATTTTGTGAGGGATATTTTTTTGCATCTGACGAATCCAAAAATTCAAGAGTCGGTTGAACTTAAGCATTAGATTTTTTATGAGAAGAAAGTGAAGGATCGTGGTTGAGTCCGACAAAGTAGTTGGAGTGATATCATTATACATATATTCATGAAAAATTATTTTGCGTGTTCACTATTTTTTTGTATGAGTGGTTATTGAATATAACAACCCAGGGAAAAAAATTCCACGGGGGAGAACTAACAGAGTGGAGTCATCGGCCGATTCAGGCATTGAAGAGTATTAGCAACCCTATATATAGGGCTGTCGATTTTTGGGTAGACAATATTTTGGAAGGATACATTACTACGTTTGTTGTCGACACAATAACATCATATAGTGAGGTGGGAAGAAAATTTTTCCAAGGACCATGAGGAAGATACTTAACATATTTAAGAACTTGGATAAGGATGCTTGTATGCGAGACAGGGATCTTGATAATGGAATGTGACAAGTAAAGAACTGTATATAAATACCTAGGTTATGTCATAGAAGAAGTGCGAGAAAAATGGAGCAGAGAAAGATGAAATGTTCTCGGGTGATAGTGGAACTGCAATAGAAGGTGGACATTTAAGGAGCCGAAGGAGATTTCAGTCGAGAAAAAGAAGAAGAACTATGACAAGAAGAGGAATTTGCAGTACAACCACAGGAAAACAATACGATTTGATGTTGCACTTTGATGAAGGTTCTTGCCACAGAGAAGAGGAATACTAGCCTATCCCTGAAGGAAGGAAGAAGAAGAATCCCCAGATCTAGAATACGAATACGACACACCTAGGACCCTATGTACATCTCCAGAGGTAAGATCCAAAAACTCATCTTCTAGTGGGTTTGTCAATAAAATTAATACTAACTGTGGGAATAGTGGACAAGGGAGTCCTTCTAGCCAAAATTTTTATCCATCGGTACCAAGAACAACATAATGGTTGGGAATGATATTAAGTTTCCAATATTTAACAGAAATGGGTTAGAAGACCCATAGCAACACTGGTTTCTATGTGAAGCCATATGGACCGTGCAACAGGTCCAAGATGAAGCAATAAAGAAGGTGTAGATGATCACAACCCTGAGGGGTCGTGCGCTGGAATGGTAAATGAAGTTCTTTGTGATTTCGACAGGAGTCGCATAGAAAATACTCAACCAAATTTGAGCGATACTAATAGATGAATTTAGAAATCCTAAATCTAAATCTTAGTGTATTACAGATATTAAAGAGATTAAGCAATTGTCTATGGATTTTGTGTGGGACTTCGAACAGACATTTAAGACACCGATTAATAAAGTAAGCTTCCATATGCCAGATGTATAACACAAATAGTTGTTCATTGTAGCATTGTTACCACACATATGGATTCCCTTGATGCAACAAAACATTGTGTCACAGACTGAAGTGTTGGAGTTGGCTATGAAGTTGGAATCCTCACCTGTAAGAGATATTGGTGCAGGAACGATGCAAATTAAGTCGTAGTTAGCCAATATTATCCTCCAGTTCCAAGACATTAATAAAGTGAAGGAAATCCATGAATAAATATGGTGTGACAGACGTATAATTGAAGGACACCACAAGGACAATTTCTCGACGTTCATGAACTATGTCGCAGTGGGAGGGTTGAATCCGATAAATACACAAGGGATTCCTTGATGCAGAATGTTATAGAATAGAGTCCATTGGTTGGAAGAGTGTTTGTACTTACAAAAGATTGTATGTGTACCATCTAGTTTATATTGTAAATTTTGTAAATAAGTTGCCCACGATGAGATGGACTACAGAGCAATCCAGGTGCTATAGGAGAAAATAGTCAACACCTACTTAATGAAAAATGAAGATCATATGGAAGTTGAACAAGATCAAGCTCCATATACATAATCTTAGTATCCTCAGCCCCGGTATCCACAAAATAAATACCTACGGCAGCAATACCCTGAACAAAATGGGGTGGAAATTTTTAGGGTCGATGAAAAGGAGGAGGATTTGGTCATGGAAGAGGCTAGATCATATGTTATAGTTGTGGGAAACTAGGATATTTTTCTAGGGATTGTGTGATCCCTAAAATACATGTTTTTATTGCAAGGATTTTGATCATACCGTGGCACAATGTATGGAGTTGATTGCAAATTGGTAGGATAGAAATGTGGGAAAACCAAACCCTATATGGAATCCTAATCCAAACCCCAACCAAAATATTCAAAACATCTCTTCTCAACCGAGGGAACCAAATATTGTTGTCGTAACAAGAGGAGTTGTTGCAACTGGAGTAGACCAAGAAACACAGAAAGAACAACCGCAGGTGTGACCAACATCATAAAAGTGCCATTCGACGTCCAAAAAGAAAAGGAAATATTCTTGGATGTGTGACCAGAATTTGTCGATAAGAATCAAGCATTGATGTTTGCTGCTACACTACCAAGAAGACCAATAATGGATAATCCTAAAAGGTTTGATCAACTATTCCAAAAGAAACCAACAAGAAAGGTTAGTAATCTTAAAGAATTTTTTAAAAGTTTCTTATTGCTAATACACAATAAAGATGTTGTCATAGAATTGACAGCTCTAATAGAAGAACCTCATGAAGAGCTATGAATAGATAAAAGAATTAACCATGTGGGAAAAATATTAAAGACCAGTCACGAGTTAAGAGTGACTGTTCAGATAGGAGATTATGATATGAACTATATTATCTTTTTGGGACATGATGTCAACATTCTGAAAAGACAAAAATGGGAAAGCATGGGAAACCATGACTAGAGTGGTCTCCTATTCAGGTCAGATTAGCAAATAAGTCGAAATTCCTACCTATTGATCGACTAAAGTAAGTGTCAGTCGAGGTAGAAATCCTAAGAACGTATGTTGAATTTGAAGTAATCAACATTCTCAATGACACAAACCCATATCCTACACTTTTGGGGATCGTCTGGGTGATTGATAATCAAACCATCATCAATTTTAAAAAAGTAATCTTAACATTTGAAGATTCGGAGCTAAGGGTGGATGCGCCAATTGATCTGCTAGAATATAAAAGATACATCTAGCCAGTAGAAAATGAAGTACAAGGTGATTATCTAGACCATATTTATAAAATCACATATGCGAGGGATTATTATGTAAATCCAATGAATGACAGAAAGCTTAGTTGGCGGAGTAATAATTCATGTACATTAGATTTTGGTGAAGCATTGGAAAACTGGCAGAATAGGATGCATAAAGTATCCATGAGAAAGTACACGAGAATTAAACAGTGTGTGTGATGGGAAGGAATCAAGGAAAGTGATTTAACCACATATGAAGGTTTACCTAACCTTACATATTTTCTAGAAGAATTTGAATAAAACGTAATAGAGCATCAGCGCTTGTCTTCCCTGGACTTTGTGTTGAAATCTACACTCGCTAGATGGTGGGTCGCACTGAAAGAATTTATCTTTGAATTTCCACAATGTCAAATATTGATGAACATAATATTCGCAGAAGATATCATCTATACTGGTCAAAAGTATATAGGATTGAATAATCATGTCGAACATATAGAATATTGTCGTGTGACATGGGAGGCATGTCCGCGAGAGGAATGTGTTCATCAGTTCATACACACATTATACATGATACCAAGGAATTGGTATACATAATTTGAAGTGAGATGACATAATATTGAATGGGATGAAATATATACTAGCTTCATACACACATTTAATTCGAAGATGATCATCCATGGATTGATGCTGCATTACAAGTAATCAAGGAAAAGATATTTGAAGGTATCCTTGTCGCAATGAAAAACGTCAATCAGTGAAGCGCAATAATCCAACACTGGATGGAGTGATATAATGTGACAAGAGAACCTGATGATGATGACCCACTCAACATAAACATACATGAGTATGAAGGTACACACACTGTGGCAAGATTTGGTATTTCTACTAACCAATTTTTGAATCCACTAAAATTCAAGAAATTAAACATTGTCTCTTGGGAGAATCTAAAATTTTCCAATATTGGATATTATTGGGATGACGATACTTTTGGAAGGATCACCAATATATTGCATGAGTTTCAAGTTCTGTTCCCTACAAAATTCTCAGAGATTAAATGGATTTTCCGAGACCTTGGAGAAATGAACATACCTTTAAATCCCGATGCAAAACCTGTCAAGCAACGACCATACCAATTGAATCTGTGGTATAAATAAAAATTCAGGCAAGAGATGGACCGCATGTTGGATGGAGGTATCATATAACCTGTAGAAGAATCAAAGTGGATCAATTCGATAGTAGTACAAGATAAACATACTACTAGTTAAGTGCATATTTGTGTCAACCTAAGAAATTTAAATGATTCGTGTTTACATGATCCATTTATAATTCCATTTACAGATGATGTATTGGAGAGTGTTGGGGGTCAATAAATTTACTCGTTCAATAATGGGTTCTCTATCTACCATCATATTAGAATCGCAAAGGAATATTGACACAATACAACCTTGGCGACGGAGTGGGGTTGTTTCTAATACATGGTAATGCCCTTTGGACTAAAAAATGCTCCTATTATTTTTTCTAGGATAGTAGTGGCTACCTTCAAATATTTTATTCATACATTTCTTGAGCTCTAAGTCGATGATTGGACTGTATTTGGGATCATTAAGGATCATATTCTTTAGGTTGGAGGACATGTTCTCCTGTATGACAAAAAATTCTTCAAGAATTTGGGTAAGAAAAAACACACTAGCTAGGATCATATATTGTAACGCATATCACTAATGGAGGCGCGATGAAACTACATAAGTTTGATGGAAAAACTATCAGAGGATTGGTGAATGGAAGTCGGCTAAATCCTTATCAGGATAGCCATGACTTGGTCAACTGATAAAGAGAGAGAGAGAGAGAGAGAGAGAGAGAGAGAGAGAGAGAGAGAGAGAGAGAGAGAGAGAGAGAGAGAGGNGTGTTTTGATCGCAGGAAATGAGTTATCGCAAGAAGAAGCAAAAATCGTCACATAATGCTCGAGAGATTTTGGTAGTGTGAGTTTTGGTCACTTCTGTCTTTATTGCAAGATAATTACTAGTAACGTGATGGGCTAGTGGAGGCATGCGCATAATTTTCCTAATAATCATTCGAATGGATAGTTGATGTGATGGAAAGGACAACTACCTTTACATTCATTGCTTTCTCATGTGGATGACTGACAGAATGAATGGATAGATGTTATCACCATCCAATCCCAAGTATTTAGTTCATTCTAATGCATTTGAGAAAGAGATTACTATGTGTAAATGCAATATCTGAAGTGAGTTTTCCATGGAGCATGGTTATTTCTATTTCCAGTACTATCACATTTGCAGAATCTAGTGTTGTGAATGCATCACCCACACCCATTATGGAAGGCACTGCTCGATATGTTCCACTGCAAGTCGTGGTTGCCGAAGAAGCTAAACAAGTCCCATTTATCCCTACAGTAAGGTTATGACTAGACCCACCTAGTTCATCAATGGGGAAGTTCTTTGGAAACTAAAAGAAGAAAGAACCAACACCACCACCACCAGAGTAGGAGGAAGAACTAGGGTCCACGACTATGCTACCACCATATATTCCATCGATACAATATGATGTGCCAAAAATTAGAGTTCCAAAGAATACACAACACCATTGGTAGCACCAACTATGCTAAAGGGAGTTTTGGTATCGCACAACATTCTTCCAAACCTTAATAAGCTTACCTTTTTCGATCACGGAATACAGAAATATCCATATTTGGACATAAAGAACTACATGTTTCCTTTCCAAGATACATAAGATAGCCTGAAGATCCTAGTTTCAATGGAATGGGAAAGAGGAGTGGACCAAGCAGGTTTATTGTCGATGATGTATGTGTCGCATTTAGGCCAAAGCACAGAGGTGAACGCATGTGTTAAAAAATTACATGTATCATTCCACGGTGGATGCCTATGGATCGACAGAAATTTTTTTGTCGATGTCGAGCTAATAGAAATGATTACAATGATCCACTTGTAGGAATAGAACCAACGCCATTTTTCAATAAATACAAGGAAAATATGATGACAAACAAGTTAAAATATAAGTATGAACTATCTAGAGATACCAAAGGCTTTTTAATAGCCTCCATTAATGACCACACTATTCGGTTAGCAACTAAAGTTTTAGCTACCAAGTTGGTAACGATGCGACCAAACCAATGTACTACATGAATGATTGCAGTGGTTGAAACCTTTGCAGAGGGGGTTCAAATGAACTGGTTAAACTATTTACTGAATTAATTGCTAAAAGATGTGGAGGAATCATAGGAAAAAGGTACTGCATTCCATTATTCATGGTTTCTCATTTGATATTTTTTGTTGCATGGCTAGAATCGACGAACTACCAAGGGGTATATATACAAATATGATATTGAGGGGCTCGATACCAAAATATATGGTTTGAGAAAGATAAAAAGGAGATACAGAGAGACAACAATGTACAATTATTTTTTCATGGAGAAACCTTGTGACATCAGGTGAGGAAGCAAGCAAGAATTATGGAGGAGACCATTCAACGGTTTCGAAATATTATCAAGTTTATAATTGGGCCCCATTATATCTTGTTGTAGTCACGACAAGATCCACAACACAAATGGTTAGCGACCCAAATTCTTGCTATATGAAAAAGAAGCTCAATCCATTAGCCAAGATTGGCCAGAAGAATGGTGAGTCCCTGTCGCCGATGACCAACTATCTACAGAAGAAGACATGCAATAGGATGGTCCACCAAAGTAGAAGGATGGAAACCAAGGAGGGGACCCACAACCACCAACACAAGATCTGTGAAATTCTCCCAACCATCCCCATAATGACTCTACCACACCCCCAACAGACCCACTGGTGGTACATAAGAGGAAGAAAATAGAGTAGCCTGAGACAAGGTATAAGAAAGGAAGGATGTAAAAATAGCAAGAACCATCGACCTTGACAGTGAATATTTTACCCTTCTGACAGAAGCTATGGCATAAGTCTCGAAACAAACCCTGAAGAAAGTGGAGGAGCTCTAGGAAGAGCTAACGAGTAGTATTACATATCTACTATAGACGCTATGCAAATCCATAAAAGAAGTTTGGGTCATAGTTGACTATAGACCACAAGTGACAATGTCGCATGACTTACTTGGCTCATTAGAAGAGTGACCGAGTGATGTGTCAATACTGATTGCACTAATAAAGACTCAAATCGTGGGAAAAGAAGTCAAATTTAGAACGACAGAGCTGAATACCATGGCTAAGAAATTGGGCCATCTTACAATAGATTTCTCTCAAATGATGTTGTATGAAGTGTATGCAATGCATAATGCCACATTCTACAAAATGAAGGTTAGAGAAGGCACATTTATCAAGCAAGTGTGATCATCGAATACGACTATTAGTAAGATGAAGAAAGCAGTCAAAGAAACTGAGCAGAAAGCCAAAAACTGGGAGGAGGACAGGCACATGCTTGATAATGTTGTAACACTTGCTTGCAGTAATTTTGTAGAAGGAATAACAGAGGAAATGTTTATAAAGGCCAAAGTCATTTGACTTGGAGAAATTGCAAAGGACCTCCACAAAAAGGTCACGGATTTGAAAGCACATGTGAGACCCAGTACACCCCCATATGTGTTGGATGAAAGAAGAAAAGCATCCACGGAGGCTGCAAATAAAATACAAGAGGTAGAGGCACTATGTGCCAAGGTAGCCAGACACATTTCTTAGACGTGGGAAGCATTGATCGACAATGCAGAGTTAGATAAAGTTGTAGAGCGTTTGTGGACTATTGAGATAGAGGGGAATTAGATGAAGAATGAGATGAATAAATTTCTCTTATAAAATTAAATGGATAAGGCTACCGAGATGAAGAAACTTCAATAACAATTCATAACGCTGGGAACTCAACAATAACAACGAACTGAAAAAGTCAAATAATTGTTGGATAAAGCAAAAAGAGTTACAGGAAGCATTCAAACTATACACCAAAAAGTGAGACAAGTAGAAGAGTCCATAGGACTTACAGTGTTATAAAACACAAGTTTCGATCTTATGGAAATTTTACAGAAGGAAGAAGAAGATGTGCGACGGGAAACAGAACAAATACTGAAAATATTCCAATATTTTCAAAGTAAGGTCGCCACAACTGAAGGTTCAGATTAATGTGGATTGGTATGAGAAACATGCGAGTGTTGGGGGCTTGTTGTTCCTATGAAAAGATAGGTAGAATTGAGCTTGGAAATTTGAATATTTTGATCATGTGATAGAGGAATCTACGATGATAAAAGAACTACGATAGAAGACAGAGTTGTAGAGGAAGCTGCAACGGAAGGGAAGTTGCGAGAGAATAACCCACGACTGAAGGAACCACAATAGAAGAAGACGTGAAACGGTTGAAAAAGAGAACTTGAGAGATCGATGGTAAGAAGTCAAATAGAGTCGCGCATACTTTGGGGAATAAAGCATATTTTTATTTTGGGTGATAGTTCCTACTGACAGTTGTAACTAAAATATATGAGAATAGGAATGACAACCTATTGGCTAATAGAATAGAGTTAGTAGATTATGACATGTACGAGTCTATAAAGGGAGAAACCAAGATGTGTGTGGGTGACTTATTTAGTTAGTTGGTCACTTGTTTCTTAGTTGCTTGCTGATTTATAGAGATAGAGGGATATACTCTCGGTTGTTCTATGTTAGTCATGGTTGTTTGTTTTCTATATGTAGAGTTGAAGAGTCAAAGAGTTCTAGTGAAGAGAGAGTCAAACCAGGCTATGTGTGGATTGAAAGTAGGGTGAAGGAGAGGAAACTTCAGAAACATAAGACTATAGAGAATGAGAGGAGAAGATAAGTCTATATAGAGTGTAAGAGAAGATCTAGAACAAATTCGGTAGCTGAGTGCATAGACAAAAGGTGCCATATATTTCTCATGACAAACGAAGAGCGCCTTTGTGGTTTTTACTAGATGGGTTTCCACATTAAATATTGTTTATTTGTATATTTGATGAATGTGTTTATGTCGAATGAATGTATGTTGTGAATGAAATTGTATATTTGCTTATGAATGAATCCTTGTATGCATATATCGCATTGTTGTTAGTTGGAACCGCTAATAAGGAACTATATTAACTATTGTAATCTCTTTCGATAGATAAGCAGAGTAATATATTTAATGCATGCAAAAAGAGAAGAAATATAACCATTGGCTTCGGTCGAGGAACCTGGTAAGGTTCTAGGGAAGAAGGAAATCCCCACACAACTGCAGAAACCTGGTTACGACAATTACCCATAAGAAATATATCGGGTGAGATTGCATCTGCATTGCAGGTGTTTCCAACTGAGCCTTAATCTGTCGAGCTGATATCTTGGGATTTATTGATGTACGAACAAGAGTTTGAACCTGGGTTGAAGGGATAAACGCCAACAAGAGGCATCAAATATACCAACCTCCACATTGGAGCCTCCCATTGGTATCAACTATCCATATCTATGCCATATGGGCATAGAAGAGGTACACACTCTAGGAAGAATGAAACCAAAATAGATTCAAAGCCAAATTGTTTCCACCTACCTATTTTTCATTTAGTCACTTTATCCTTCATATTCTCTATAAGTCCTTCACTCTAGTTGAGGACAGTAGGATTAATACACTCTAATGCATATTGCATATGAGCATTGGTTTCTAGATGTGGAGTTGCACTCTTGACAACCTGAGCAATAATAAAAAAAACAATCCTCAATGGGATATCTACAAAATTCTTTATTGGGATTTTTCCACTGACCTTTCTAGTCCCTTCACTACAGTACTAACCAATGAGCGAGTCAGTATTTTCGCTACCTCCTCTAGATAGAGATAGAGAAACATGAGCCCCTCACCTTGAAATCCTAATTAATAAGTATATGTATTCCACTTCCAAGGTTAGAATTTGGACTCCAACCTGAAAAAATGGATCTCTCGTGCATCATACATTCTCACCAAGCATTCCAACAATGGAACTTGGGATCTCATTTTGGGAGTTAGAAATAACTTGGAAAATATGCACTCCCGAAGAGCAAGCATTTTGTTTGGATCATTCATTTCTATGTTGTCTTCCATTTCATGCTCTCTCTCTCTCTCCATTCCAACATCTTGCTAGTTAAAAAAACTATGTAAAAATAATAGAGGAAGGATTAGACTCTTATCCAAAAAATTTCAAGCCAAATTATTAATTTTTATTTTATGAACACGCTCTATGGATGTCTCACCCCACATTTTCACACAATGCAGAAATGTCACAATTACTATTTTTAGGAACTATGACATCTTGGGTTGTCACAGTCCACGAAAGGGCCCCTTGGGACACCCAGGGAATGCAATTTTCCCTAAGAAAATTGTTGGGAAAATAAGACAACCAACATGAAAATTAAAATTTAGACCATGAAAATGAACAAGAGATGGATAACTCTTACCTAGAACAAACAAGATATAGGATCATTGCGAGATTGGTATGAAATCATTGTTTGAAGGATCCATTGATTTGGGGGGTTTTCTCCACTTCCGGCAAAGGTAAAATAACAATGGTAAAAATTATCTACGTTTACCCAGGCTCTTTTAAACTAAAAGTAGAATATTTTTATATTTTATTTTTAATTTTTCCATTTTATGAGATTCCTAATAGATATTTTTCATCAAATATCATTTCTGACACAAGTTGTGCAGATTACAGTTTAATCACAGAACATAGCATATGAATAAATATCTTTTATTACTTTTTTCAAACTCGTAAAATTACGAAAAAAAAGAAAGTCTTTGGAGTTTTCTTTAAGCTTTTTTCAGATTCTCTAAATATGAAAATATTTTAAAGTGAACTTGTCTCTTTCACACTCTTAAAAGTACTTGAAAGGATGTCCAGTTAGTTTTAGTTTACCCCTTTTTCATACCATTTGGACTATTTATGAAAAAGAATACTCTAGTCAACCATTGACTAAAAGGGTTCTCATAGGTATTATTTTACACTTTTTCGGGCTTAGGGGACTGAATTTACAAAAAAGGTTATTCTAGAGTCTTCTTTAATTTTTCAGATTATCTAAACACGAAAAATCACTGAGTTTTCCTTCTTTAGGCTCGTAAAACCACACATTGAAGAACCCTTATGGGACTAAACCCCTCCTTTCTCAAGTTCATAAAACACGTGATATTGGACTTGCCTGAAGGATGAGCTATAACAAGCATTAATTATCCTGCTCAAGATTGTTAGAAAACAAAAAGGTAATAATAAATCATGATGGGGAGAATGTGGGGAGGGAAGTGTATTTGAACATGTATTATTGGCAGTAAGTCACTCTTGACCATTACATCCTTTCACCTTTTGTGTTAAAGTTTGGAAATCCACTTGTCTCTCATTGACCATACCCCTCCTTAAAGTTACCCTATGTTGATTGGTATTTTGTTGAGTCAATATTTCCAAGACAATTGTCATGTTAATATGTTCAACAAAAGTCTCCTATCGTGTTAGTCCTTGTTGTGTCATGAGAAAATTTTAACATGAGTAAAATCCTTCTATTGCACCATCCAATTCTAAAGTCATCTGCGTCGGCCATCCCCGGGTCTATCCCAAAGTCACTCTGTAACTCATAATCACTTTAAAACACTTTGTTCTTGTTTCATGTAGATGATGAGGGAAACATCATGACCATCCTTTGATGATTCTATTCTTATTTACTTCAACACATTATCCAAGAATTAAACTTACAAACTAGTTAGTACTTTGGGCCTACATCCCTCAATGGCATGCATCCTCGCTTTCAATAATAGGTTTACATCACTAGCATCTAATTGGAAGATTCCATTGAGTGTTAAACTTTTCTCATCAATTCACATTCGAGGGAATGCAATAGGGTACCTTGGAAATCATTGACATCAATGGTGATTTCATTCCACTTGATAATGATACAAGGCAAAGATCGATAATCAAGTGGTTTCGATCTTGTTCAATGCCAAAACATCTATTCACATGGATAGAAATGTACCATTCAAGATTCGGATGGAGACCTTGGGGAATTCACTTGTATCATTTTTCTTCCCCAAGTTGTGATGGATTATTTTTGTATGTATCATTGCATAGATCCACAATGTATATTTGATTTCTTTGCTCAAATTTGATTCATTATTACATAGATCTACATTGTATTTTTGGTAGCTATGTCCATATTTGAGTCTTTTGGCATCGATCTACGATGTATTTTCGTAGCCATGGCCTATTTTGTTTGACATGGATCTGCAATGTATTGTTTAGTAGCCATGTTATGATTCGTTGGGATACCTATCTCAGATATTATGAATTCTTCTACTGTAATTCCTTGTATGTTGTTTCTAGGTTTTTTACGAAAGGGTTCTTTTCTGTAACACTCACCTAACAAAGTATTTTAGTTATCATTCATTTCTAGATTCATGCTTTGGGGGGAAATATTACACGTAATTTTGATCACCACCATGATGATGGATAATGTACCTTTACCCTTTCTGTATTCCCTAAATAATATGTAATAATCCTGCTAGTGAGATGAGAATCATGGGGGGATTTTCCTTTAAAACCCTAGTTAGAGAGGTTTTCATAGCTTTATCTTTGATAACTTGTGACAATTTCTATTGTTGTAACTTGCTTTCTAATAACTAGTGACACTGTCTCATGTTTTTTTAATGCATTGTGTGATGCTATCTGTATGAAGGGAAAAAAGAGAAGATTCGAGAAGTTTCTATAAAGAATCCCTCATGGATTCCTATCCCATACGCTTTGGGATCCCATTTTATATCAATCCCCTTATCCTCTCATATCCCTCTTATCCACTGGGGCCTATAAACATAAGACATTCCCCATGGGGAAGGGGATTGGAAATTGATAGCCAAATGTTGAAGGAGTTTTCTAGTTCTAGAGTATTGTGTTGAAACTTTGGTAGTAACCCTTTTGGAGCAAGGAAAAGGACTATTGGGAGGAAACTTGCAATGTCAAGGTGCTTGGTTGTAACTCCCTCTCCTTTATTTAATAATTAAATAATTTATTTCTTTACCACAACAATGTGTTGTCAATATTGTTGTTTTCCTCCTTGGATGCTTACGTAAGTTCTTGTAAACTGCAACTATCTTTTTCCCTCTTTCTTGTCAATTATTCCTTGCAAGTATTCTACGTGGATCTTGAGTGGAGTGGTGGAGCTAAAATTTGAAGTGAGTCCGATCTTCATATCACCCAGTTTATATTCCTTTTATAATTGCATCTTTTATGATCAATAACTTAGGTAAAGTTGTGTCTTATATATTTTTTTTCTAGTTTGGGTTATATGAACTAGGGAGGTCATTTTATGTTTGCACATATAGACTTATCTGTTAATAATGACCATAGTACACATAGTTTCCACATGCACAAACCCAAGGGTGACATGTGTCCCTTGAGCCTGAGACAATGATAGGGTGAAATCACCCCTAAATTTCACCCAATGACTTCCTGCCACCCAGAAAATTGAAATTTGAACTTATAAAGGTAAAAAATAGTTAAATGAACCTTTATTCGTTATTTAAAAAATATATAAGTCACTCCTTAGTGCATTTAAGGGGGTTGGAGAAACTCAATAAAACTTTACAGTTAAGCACATGGGATTGGACACTCTAAAAGGGGAGTAAAAGGAGAAAGGCCACAAAGTGTAAGAGCTAGAAACATATATTAAGGAAAATGATTGAATCTCATCAATCACTTAGAACAAGAGAGGGATGACCTAAAACATCAAGTATGATCTCTAAAAAAAAGGCTAGTGGGGAAGGATCCCCTAAAAGGATCCAATAAAGAATGATGGGTCAAGATAGGTAAACAAGTTATCCAACATTGGGACTGTTATCACTCCAGGAAACTCCTCTAGGTTGCAGCTTGAGGATTCCTGGTAACTTAAATGTTTTTGTGGTTTTCTAAGTGGATCGATTCAGGTGACCTATAGGACCTCACACTCTCACGACATGCATGAAACTCAATCAGGGATAAGGCTTCTAATTACCACTGTCCAGAGGTTGACAATATGGTGCATAGATAGAGAACTTATCATGTTGGCAGATTCGTACATAAAACAGATATATATAAATGGCTAATCATGACAAGGAAAGCACATATAATTCAAATCATCAATATGCCAATAGGATGAAAACTATCAGACATCAATTAACCTGAATAAAACCTGAATAACACATTCAAGCATAAGAATAGAATAGACAGAAAATGGAAGCTGAACATATGATAACAAAAGATCTTATATTAGGTCATGAGCAATATGAGAAGCTTGACAATAGCAATGGTCTACAAGTCCTCGAAGTCGAACCCTTTCAATAAAATAAGTCTTAGGCTTTATATCCTTTACAAAAATATTCAGATCCTAAAAAATTGGATCTGATTTACTAAAAATAGACAAAATAATTGTTTTTGCATAATTAGGTAAAAAAACCCTAATTAACTACTAGTCTAACTAACTGTAGAATTCGTTCACTATTTGAACCTTCTTATAACTAAAGTAAGTACTGGAAATCATTGCCACTAGTCCTCTACTGGTTAAGTCACTATTTCACTTTGACAGTTAAGTGTTGGTGACCTTTTCTACTGTTATGTCACAACAAAACTGAAGCATACCTTCCCTAATGTTTTCTTCAACATCCTTCATTAGAGGAAATTTCAACTCAAAATGGGCCTCCTAAAATGAATTAATAAAATAATAGTTAAAATAATAAAATAATATTTATTAATTTTGGAGGAAGAAAAGAAAAAAACTATTTTTTTGTTTGTATTTTTGACATATCTTCGCGTGTTTTTACTCAAATTTCGATCGGGAGAGCTCGTTGGATGCGGAATTTAATTCTGCATCCAACGAGTACCCACTCGGCATACTTTTGACGGACCCCTCTACCCCAAAAACAAGAAATACCTGAAAAAATAGAATGATGATGTCATCATTCCATTTTTTCAGGTATTTCTTGTTTATGGGGTAGCGGGGTCCGTCAAAAGTATGCCGAGTGGGTACTCGTTGGATGCAGAATTAAATTCCACATCCAATGAGCTCTCCCGATCGAAATTTAAGTAAAAACACGGGGAGATATGTCAAAAATACAAACAAAAAAGTAGTTTTTTTTATGATACCTATCCCCAAATTCATATTAAAAAGGTGTTTAATACCTATACGGTATTTCAAATTTAAAGCAATTTCATTGGCTAACACATGATGACATTGAATTTGAATAAAAGTTAAAAGGCCCATTTTGAGTTGAAATTTCCTCTAATGCATCTTTATACTTCATCCCTGAGCTATCCATGTTCGCCCAAAACTGCTCCTTCGTGTCAAAATTCAATCCTATGCCTCTTTCTACTTTCGATGGTTAAGAGGCCAAAACATCGAAATTGTTAGCTTCCGAAAGCACTGCTTTCGGTGGCTAATGAACTTCCTTAGCATCTGCCTAAGCCACCGAAAGCCCTGTTCTTCAAAAATTCTTAGGCCACCTCCAAAATTGTTCTTTCCAGTTTGTCTGCTTAGCTTTCTTCTTCAACAGGCTCTATGTTAGGAAGGTTAATAGCAGCCTGGATTGATTCGGGAGGCTGAAGGCTTACTACAACTTCAAATAGGGTTTCCAATGTGAGGTTAGTGCTAGGGTTTAGCTTGGCATCCTTCATCTGTAGTCTTTGAAGCCTAATCATTCTATACAATCTTGTGTTGTCTTTCAGGTACCTTTTATTTAGTATTTTTAGGAAACCATACCTTTATCTCAACTTTAGGTAAGATTTATGCAGAAGCTTATTCCTGCTGGTCAATGCAGCATTATTTTTCTTTATTTCCCTTTCTAAAATCTCCATCTCATACACTTTCCTTAGAAGCTAATTTATCCTTTGAGTCTTGGGCTTGCTAGAGGAAGCCTTCTCTTCTAGTTCATCTTGCTCTTTTGGTGTAGGTGATGGGAGTTCTTCAATCTCTGCTACAACTTGCAATGCTAGGTCTGTACCTTCCTCTTTTTCCTCTTCTGAATCTGAGTAGGGTAGGCTCAATATGTTCCCATTGTGTGTTGTAATTTCCTGGCCCTTTTCACTGAAATCCAAGTTTCTTTTTACCTTCTTAGCTTTGGAAGAGGAAGGAGGCTATTCTACTCTTGCTAGGGATATAACCCTTCTCTTCCTTCTCCCACTCCTTGGTGTGCTAGACTTTTTAGTAGGAGACTTCCCCTTTTCTTCTAGATGAAGGCCTGTTTCAAAACCATTCCAAAATAAGAAATAAGCCCATGCCATATTTCTCCTTTGCAAAAATTCTTGGATCTGAAGTTCGATAAGGCAATGATGAGATAGTCTACCAACAATCTTGGTTGGCTGGGCCTTCACCTGGTGTGCCAATTTTGCCAAACTCCTGTGTAAGTAAAAAGGCAAATTCAGTGGGCTTTTCCCTGTGAAGTGGTTCATCAATTTAAAATGTAAATCATGGCTCTATTGTATCTCCCTTCACATGTTATGTAGACCAAAATGGCCTTCAACAGTTGCTGCCACCTCTCTTCTTGCCAGGAGGATGGTACACTTTTCTTCCACACCAGCTCCCTATGTTCAGGCTTCAGGTAAGATCTGAACTCTACATCCTTTGGTATGGTGGTCTTAAACCACTTCTGTCCTGTGCTAGGGAGTTCAGTCGCTTCAATAATTAGGGTTTCATCTATCAGGAATTTTTCTTTACCTATGACTGCCTTGGAGCCATTGAAAGAGTGGTAAAATTCCTCAGCCTCCTACTGGTGTGAACCTTGAATATTCTCACAAAACCTATAGCAGCCAGTATCCTTGAAAAATTGACAGACTTCTGGATGTGCCTCTAGGTAGCTGATGTCTCCCAACTCTTGCCTAAGAGTAGGTCCTCCCTTCTTCATTTTGTTGAATGCCACTCCTGGGTACCTGCAACAATAAATTCAAGTTCTGTAGGATAGTGTTTTAGCAGGCTGCTTCTCAGAGATGGCTTTCTGGTGGAGAGAAATGATAAAGTCGAGGGTGGAGTGTACTAAAGATTTGGCACTAATTATGAGGGCTTTCAACTGCATTATTGATGCTTAGGTCAGAGGGTGATGGCTCTATTTGATCTTTTCGAGACCCCTTTCCAAGCAATCATGTTAAAATCAACCTGGATACTCATTAGGGATTGTTTGTAGTTCTCTAGACAAATGGAGGGAGAAGGAGGGTTTTAAATCACATCATTCCTTATCAATTTTAATAACAACCTCCTCACTCATTTACTCATGCCTTGATGTAGCCTCATGTCCTTTTGATGGTTTATCACGCCCTTTGATGATCACTATTTTGTTGATGGGCTCTGATTTGATGGGTTTCTAACCGTTTCTTTCTTTTTACCTTTTTGGCGGTTAAAGGCCTTCAAGAATTTGTTTGCTAGCCACCAAAAACAAGGCTTTCGGTGGCTAATGAAATGCTGATCCTTTTGCCTAAGTCACCGAAACCGTTTTCCCAATGTCACAGTGAAATTTAGCTTTCGGTGGATAGTGGTCTCTCCGGATATCCCTTTTAACCACTAAAATCTCTTCCTTTTGGTGGCTAATGAAACGCTAGAGCTTTCGCCTAAGCCACCGAAACCAATTTTCCCCCAACGCTTTTTGCCTGCTTTCGGTGGTTAACACCCTTCTTGGACTGTTCAGTAAGCTTCCGAAACCAACACTTTTTAGTGCCTAATGAGCTTTTTGAAGTCTCGCCTAAGCCACCGAAAGTGATTTTACCATTTACTTGATCGAGCTCGCTTTCGATGGTTAACCTTTATCCTGTGTTAAACTATTATCTATCGAAACAAATCCTTTTGGTGGCTAATGAGCTATTAAGAATCCCGCCTAAGCCACTGAAAGCTAAAACTTCCAATTTCTTCAACCATAGCAAAACCAGAGACCTTCAATTTGTTAGTCATCTTTAAATCTTTCATAACATGATTCGAATTCTTCATACTATCAAAATAAATTTATTTTGGGAGATAACATCTAGCTCCTACTTGGGGATGGAAACATCCTTGTGAGGTCCCAAGAACCCCAGACCAAAATGCCTTTGCTTGAAAACAACTAAAAACTTAACACTATCGTTTATTATTCCATTGGGCATGGAGTTTATTTTGCAAGCAAAAACAACCTACTAACTAATACTTTACAATAACAAGGCCTCATAGCCTCAAATAAAGTAAAGTTTCAGAAAACACCCATTCATTGGGCCATCAAACACCTCTTCACCTTCCAAATTCTACAATTTGAAGGTGTTGTTCTTATGTACCTGAGCTATCACAAAAGGGATAATCCACAAAGAGTCAAACTTTCCATGTTTTCCCTTGTCCTTCCTGACAGTATCCCACTTGAGAACCCAATATCCAACCTGAAAGTTTTCCACTTTTTCCCTTTTGTCAAACATGACCTTGATCCTCTGTTGATGGGATTCTGATTTTCCTATCACTTGTTCCCTGACTTGCTGCAACTCCACCAAATCCATCATCCTCCTTACCATATCATTTGGTTCACCTTCCTCCTCCTGAAAGAATTTTGCAACTGGCAGAATAAGCTGAATGGGAAAAATGGCCTCAGTACCATAAACTAATTTGAATGGAGAAGTCCCTATAGATCTTTTGTTTGTTACCCTATCATCCCATAAAGCAAAATTTAGCTTAGAATCTCATCTTTTCTGATTTGTCTCTAATAGTTTTCTTATGATCTTGACTAAGCTTTTGTTGGATGACTCAACCAGGCCATTTCCTTGAGGATAATAGGATGTTGAATGCACCAGCTGAATTGCCATTAATTAACACATCTTAACCAATGCCCCGACTTTGAAAGCTAGTGCATTATCAGTCACTAACCTTACTGGGCAGCCAAACCTAATAAATATATTCTCATATAAAAACTTCATGATGACCTGATGAGTTGGATTCCTGGTGGGTACTACCTCTATCCACTTGGTAAAGTAGTACATGGCTACTAGGATCCATTTATGCTGCCCATTGGAAGATGGATTTATTTCACCTATGAAATCCAGACCCCATTGTTGGAAAGGCCCATTTACTACAATAGGCCTAAGGGGCAAGTATTTGAGTTGCTGCTTCCCTATAAATCTTTGGCATTGGTCACAGGCCCTCACAAAAGTACACACATCAGAAAAAAGGATTGGCCAATAGTACCCTTCCCTCAGGATCTTATGGGCTATGGTCTTCCAATAATGATGGCCCCCACATGTGCTGGAATGAAAGTGATGCATGACCTGATCTGATTCTTCTTTATCTAGACATCTCAACAAAACCCCAGACAGATCTTTCCAGTACAGCAGTTTATCAACCATGCAAAATTTAACATATTTTAATTTAAGAGCTCATGCTTGATTAAGAGTGAGACCAGGAGGAACTTCTAATTTCTACAAAAAATGAATAATACCTGAGTACCACTCACATGAAGACAAGTTTTCAGCCACTGGTTGAATGTCATTCTGATCTTGAACTACCTCTATTGCTACTACAATTTTCAATTTTGCAGAATTGACACAAGTGAAGTTTATCCCCATTAGTTCATAGTTTTCTTTAGCCATGAGTTTGGCCAGACCTAGTCCTTTTACTAGCTTAGTGGGCTTCACCTCTATATCAAACTCAATGATCTTGGAAATCCACTTATCTCTCTTTCCATCAATGTCAGGTTGAGTCAAAACATCCTTCACAGCTATTGAAGGGACATAGGCAAGAACTTTTGCATGGAGAATGTAAATCTTGAAGGTCTTCAATGACTTGTTGAGAGCATAAGCCTGTTTCTCAATTGGATCATACTTCAGCTCAACATCCCTCAATGTCTTTCTGAAGAATGCAATTGGATGATCGATACCCTCATCATCTTTTTGTAACAGTACAGCTGCCACTATGTCATAGGATGCAAACGAGAAGATATAAAAACTCTTGGTATAGTTCGGACTAATCAGGGTTGTGGATTTCATGATAGCCTTCTTGATGTCTTCGAAAGAGCTTCTTTCCGGGTTAGTCCATTTTATTTATGCATCCTTTTTCAACATAGTTGTTATGTGCTTTACCAGCTCAGAGAAATTAGGGATGAACCTCCTGACAAAGTTTATCTTACCCAAAAAGGACTGAATATCCCTTTTTGACCTCGGTATGGACAGCTTCTAGATTGATTCCACCCTCACCGGATCAATCTTTACACCTTCAACAGAGACTATGTGACCTAGGAGTTTCCACTCACTGAGTGCAAATTGGGACTTCTTATGGTTGAGTGATATCCCAAACCTCCTGCACTTCAGAAATACCCTCGTCAAGTGCTGCAAATGGTCATGATGGCTGTGAGAGTAAACAGTTAGGTCATCCAAGTATATAAGCACAAATTTATCTTTCAACCCTACAAAATCTAGGTCCATGGCTCTCTGAAAAGTAGCCCCAGCATTCATCAGCCCAAATGGCATTTTAGCATACATGAAAGTGCCCCAGGGGGTGCTAAAAGAAGTCTTCTCTTGGTCATCAGGGTGCATAGCAACTTGGTTGTATCCAGAGAAGCCATCCATAAATGACATGACACTAGCCCCTGAGACTCTTTGCAAGAGGTGTTCCATCTTGGGCAGTGGATAGTTGTCTTTTTTGGAACATTTGTTCAGGTTTCTAAAATCCACACACAACCTGATCTCCCCATTCTTCTTCCTTACCACCACTAAGTTTGCAATCCACTCGGAATACCTGGGGGGGATTATGATTTTGACTTTGAGGAGCTTGTAGATTTATTTTTCAATTATAGGTAGTAGGAGAGGACTGATGGATCTCAGCTTCTGTTTGAAATGGATGGTGTCCTTCTCCAAAGGAATCTTGTGTTGGATGATATCAGTGTCATAGGTTTTCAGGTCACTGTACTCCCAGGCAAAGATATCAGCAAATTCTTTTATCAGGCTGCAAAATTTGGACCTCTGATCAGCAGTCAACTCAGTGGACAGATTTATAAGCTTAGGATGGCTTTGGCTACCTATGTTTTTCTCTTCGACAACAGGGTCTTGCTCCTTTTTTGCAGGCTTGAAAGGGATGTCATTATGATCAAAAATATCTTCCAAAGGTACGAGACCCCGAGGTATATAATTGTTGGGTAATTGGACAATATTCTAATAAACTGCTTTATCTTTCAACTTGAGCTATTTGGATTCTTCCATGTTTAGGTTTTCCTGATCTATATGTATATCAAAGAATTCATCTACTAGCTGAAGGAGTTTACTAAGCTCATCATCATTCTCAAACACCTTCCAAAATTTTACATTATCTGGCAGGGAAGGTCTGTACTTGACCTGAACATCATAGCTGAGCTTAGGAGGTAAAGGAGGAAAAAACAGACTTGCAGAGATAGCCAGGGAATCAGCCAGGTGATTCAAATCCCTAGGTATATATGATAGTTCAAAAAACATAAAGGAGTCTCTAAGTTTCCATACCTCGTCCTTGTAGGCCTTTAGTCTAACATTTTTTGCTTGAAAGGTGTTGTTGACCTGCTATATAATAAGGTATGCATCTCCAAAGATTCTCATGCACATGATCCCCATCTCCTTGACATATTTAACTCCTAGCAGCAAGGATTCATATTCTACTATATTGTTAGTGGTTTTAAAGTCAAGCTTATAAGACAGATGGATATTCTCTTTGGATGGCGAGATCAATACTACACCTGCACCTGCTGAGTTTTGAGTGCTATCCCTATCAAAATACATGTTCCAGACTACTGTGGTCATTTATTCACACTGCTGACAGGTGGGCTTGGTAAACTGGACTGGTGTTTGCTGAGAATCATCTATTTGCATAATGAATGACCCAAAATCGGTGTCTACTGCATAGATGGGGTGGTTCACTGAATTCCTTTCATTGCTTATGATGTAGGAAAGTTGATTCTCTCTGTAAAGCCTCTTGGTCTCCCCTCCAAACATGGGATTGTGGCATATGTAAGGTCCATCTTAAGGGTGCCACCTAGCCTTTTACTCCATGATCGAGACAGCAAGAGACCAAATTTGGGAGGGATATCAACCACTACAATGTCCATCATGATGCTTTTTGAAGGTAGCTGAGATAGGTTCACAACAAGGTCTTTGATGAGGCCCAAGCACTTGACCTTTTTGGAGTCAAAGGAGAACAAATCATGGTAGGGCTTTGTAATGATGAGACCAAGCTCATCCATCACAGCTTTTGGCATTAGGTTATGAGAAGCTCCTGAGTCCAGTAGACAGTTATGAATGACTTTATCATGGATATTCAAGGATATGTAGAAAGGTGGGCATGAATCCTTTAGGTCTTCAATCATAGGGCCTAGGATTACAATAGGTTTATCATCTTGCATATTTTCAAAGTCAGTATCAATATGTACCTTTGGCTGAAGAGAATTCAGTATGGAAGTTTTGAATGCGTCATTTTTCATTAGCTCGATTAATGGGAAAGGGATCTTCAATTTCTGAATTTCTGACTCAAGGTTGAAAGAATAATGCAGTCTATCAGGAAACCTTACCTCATGTCCTGGAGCTTTGAGTTGGACTTGATCAGGGCTTGATGAAGGTGCTGGTTTTTGCAATGGTTTGGAAATGACAGTCATTTTATTTGGTAAAATAGTAGCCCTTTTAGCTGGTGCAGCAAGCTGTTTTGCAGGAACAACATTCTTCTTAAGGGGAGCAACTAGCCTAGACCTCAGATTATACCCTCCTTAACCATCAGTCTGATATATTGTTTCTTCATTGATCTCCTCATCAATTAGGGCTTCCTCATATTCTTCCTGTGTCAAAAAAGAATAGTCAACTTCATCTTCCATGCAGTGGATGTTTTCTTCAGCCTCTCCTTCTTCCTCAATGAATTCTGACTCTTCTTCTAGCACAACATTCTGAAAAGGATCTCTGATTCTCTGATCTTCCCCTTGATTCCTTTCCCTTCTAAGGATCTAAACTGGGGGGTTTCCTCTTCTATAAGGGACAAAATTAGGGTTTCAAGGAACAAAATCACTTAGCCCTTTACCTCTCATAGGTATCTTTCCTCTATCCTTTATCTTGGACATTTCAGCAGTCAAGTTATCTAACAGTTTGGTCATTTTGTCAATCTTGTTCTCTGATGAAGCCCCAAGAGGGTCTGCTGGCTGCTTTTTCCTATCTATCTTTCCTTTGACCTTCTGAGATGCCATAATGTTAGATTCTACCTCTAGGGAAGCATCTTGCATGAGTGATAAGGAGGAAGACCTCCTTTCTTTGAGAAGCAAGCAGAAATCATAGTCAAAGGAATTTACATAAGTTATCCTGGCTGAGGTATCAGTGGGATTTATTTCAATGGGGATCCTTTTGTACATATTGTTGAACCTCTTGGTGAAGTTGGAGATAGACTCCCCATTATATCTTTTCAAGTTTCTAAACTCGATGATATAATAGAGGTGGTCTCTCCTCTCTCCCCAATGTTTTAGAAAGATGTCATTTAGGGATTCAATGCTTTCTACTGATCCAACAGGCAGTTCTTTGAACCATTTCCTAGCCTTACCATCTAGGCTTTGTACAAAAACCCTAGTCCACACATCTTCCTGTTCTATATTAATGTTCCCAGCATAACTGTAAAATGCCTCTAGATGTTCTTCAGCTATGAAATCTCCCACTCCTGTGAACTTAGGCATGTACTTGAGGTAGTCTCCAATGGTCATGGCCGAGAGAGGGTTAGGAAAATGTAGGGGGGCATACCTAGCTACCAGGATCCTTTCCATTTTGGTCATCAGAGGGGCATCCATATTGGAAATGGGTATGGAAAGGGTGGAGGAAGGTAGTACTGATGTAGGTAGTAGTTGAGAAGGTGATGGTGGTAAAATTATCCTACTGGAGTCACCAGGGATTGGATATTCACAAGCAGCTGTGCTTGAATATGCCCAAACACTAAAATTTTCTGATGTATTTATAAATTCCCTAGAATTAAGTGTTTCAGCAGAAGAAATAATAGCAGAAATATTTCTTAAAATACCTGATGTAGCTTCCTTTGCAGCACTGCTGGTATGCCTTAGTGAAACCCTAACTCTTCTCAGAATCTCTTCACGATCTACAACCGGTGTTACTGGTGGCCCTTGAGGGTTTACTCTGGTACTTGGTCTTCTTGAAGCCACCTTATTTCAATGGAGTCGCCAGATATATGATTACAACCAAAATAGTGTCAAAACTTTGTCTATCATCAAAGCAAGGATCTATGTCGTATCCCAGGGAAGTTGAGCTTCAGTCTTTTCTCCTCGGCAACGGTGCCAATTTGTTATCACTCCAGGAAAAACCTCTAGGTTGCAGCTCGAGGATACCTAGTAACATAAAAAAAATTATGGTTTTCTAAGTGGATCAAGTTAGGTGACCTATAGGACCTCACACTCTCAAGACATGCGTGAAACTAAATCAGGGATAAGGCTTCTAATTACCACTGTTCATAGGTTGACAATATGGTGCAGAGATCGAGAACTTATCATGCTGGTAGATTCATACATAAAACATATATATATATAAATGGCTAATCATGACAAGGAAAGCACTTATAATTCAAATCATCAATATGCCAATAGGATGACAGCTATTAGACATCAATTAACCTGAATAAAACCTAAATAACACATTCAAGCATAAGCACATAATAGACAAAAAATGGAAGCTAAACATATGATAACAAAAGAGCTTATATTAGGTCATGAGAAATATGAGAAGCTTGACAATAGCAATGGTCTACAAGTCCCCGAAGTCGAACCCTTTCAATAAAATAAGTCTTAGGGTTTATAGCCTTTACAAAAATATTCAAATCCTGAAAAATTGGATCTGATTTACTAAAAATAGACAAAATATTTGTTTTTGCATAATTACGTCAAAAAACCCTAATTAACTATTAGTCTAACTAACTGTAGAATTCGTTCACTGTTTGAACCTTCTAATAACTAAAGTAAGTACTAGAAATCACTGCCACTAGTCCTCTACTGGTTAAGTCATTGTTTCACTTTGACAGTTAAGTGTTGGTGACCTTTTCTACTATTATGGCATAGCAAAACTGAAGCATACCTTCCCTGACGTTTTCTTCACCATCCTTCATATTTATACTTCATCCCTGAGTTATTCATGTTCACCCAAAACTGCTCCTTCGTGTCAAAATTCGATCCTATGCCTCTTTCTTCTTTTAGTGGTTAAGAGGACAAAATATCGGAACTGTTAGCTGCCGAAAGTGGTGCTTTCGGTGGCTAATGAACTACCTCAGCATCTACCTAAGCCACCGAAAGCCCTATTCTTCAAAAATTCTTAGGCCACCTCCAAAATTGTTCTTTCCAGTTAGTCTGCTTAGCTTTCTTCTTCAGCAGGCTCTATGTTAGGAAGGTTAACAGCAGCCTGGATTGATTCTAGAGGCTGAAGGCTTACTGCAGCTTCAGCTAGGGTTTCCAATGTGAGGTGAGTGCTAGGGTTTATCTTGGCATCCTTCACCTGCAGTCTCTGAAACCTAATCATTCTATACAATCTTGTGTTGTCTTTCAAGTACCTTTTATTTAGTCTTTTTAGGAAATCATACCTTTCTCTCAGCTCTAGGTAAGATTTATGCAGCAGCTTGTTCCTGCTGGTCAATGCAGCATTATTTTTCTTTATCTCCCTTTCTAAAATCTCCATCTCATACTCTTTCCTTAGCAACTGATTTATCCTTTAAGTCTTGGGCTTGCTAGAGGAAGCCTTCTTTGCTGGTTCATCTTGCTCTTTTGGTGTAGGTGATGGGAGTTCTTCAATCTCTGCTACAACTTGCAATGCTAGGTCTGTACCTTCCCCTTTTTCCTCTTCAAGATGTTCCCACTGTGTGTTGTAACTTCCTGTCCCTTTTCACTGAAATCCAAGTTTATCTTGACCTTCTTGGCTTTGGAAGAGGAAGGATACTGTTTTTTTGTTGCTGGGGATATAACCCTTCTCTTCCTTCTCCCACTCCTCGGTGTGCTAGACTTTTTAGTAGGAGACTTTCCCTTTTCTTCTAGCTGAAGGCCTGTTTCAAAACCATTCCAAAATAAGAAATAAGTCGATGCCCTATTTCTCCTTTTCAGCAATTCTTAGATCAGAAGTTGGATAAGGCCATGATGAGACAATCTTCCAGCAATCTTGGTTGGCTGGGCCTTCACTTGGTGTGCCATTTTTGCCAAAATACTGTGTAAGTAAAAAGGCAAATTCAGTGGGTTTTTCCCTATGAAGTGGTTCATCAATTTAAAATGGTAAATCATGGCTCTGTTGTATCTCCCTTCACATGTTATGTAGACCATAATGGCCTTCAGTAGTTGCTTCCACCTCTCTTCTATCCAAGAGGATGGTACACTTTTCTTCCACACCAGCTCCCTATGTTTAGGCTTCAGGTAATATATGAACTCTACATCCTTTGGTATGGTGGTCTTAAACCACTTCTCTCATGTGCTAAGGATTTCAGTCACTTCAGTAATTAGGGTTTCATCTATCATGAATTCTTCTTTACCTATGACAGCCTTGGAGCCATCGGAAGAGAGGGAAAATGCATCAGCCACCTGCTGGTGTGAACCTTGAATCTTCTCACAAAACCTATAGTAGCCAACATTCTTGAAGAATTGACAGACTTCTGGATGTGCCTCCAGGTAGCTGATGTCTCCCAACTCTTGCCTGAGAGCAGGTCCTCCCTTCTTCATTTTGCTGAATTCCAATCCTGGGTATCTGCAACAATAAATTCAAGTTTTGTAGGATAGTGTTTTAGTAGGCTGCTTCTCAGAGATGGCTTTCTAGTGGAGAGAAATGCTAAAGTTGAGGGTGGAGTGTACTGCAGATTTGGCACTGATTATGAGGGCTTTCAACTGCATGATTGATGCTTAGGTCAGAGGGTGATGGCTCTATTTTATCTTTTCGAGACCCCTTTCCTAGAAATCATGTTAAAATCAACCTGGATACTCATTGGGGATTGTCTGTAGTTCTTTGGACAAATGGAGGGAGAAGGAGGGTTTTAAATCACATTAGTCCTTATCAATTTTGATAACGACCTCCTCACTCATTTCCTCATGCCTTGATGTAGCCTCCTGTCCTTTCGGTGGTTTATCACGCCCTTTAATGATCGCTATTTTGCTGACGGGATCTGATTTCATGGGTTTCTAACCGTTTCTTTCTTTTTCCCTTTTTGGCGGTTAAAGGCCTTCAGGAATTTGTCTGCTAGCCACCGAAAACAAGGCTTTCGGTGGCTAATGAAATGCTGATCCTTTCACCCAAGCCACCGAAACCGTTTTCCCAATGTCGCAGTGAAACTCAGCTTTCAGTGGATAGTGGTATCTCCGGATACCCCTTTTAACCGCCAAAAGCTCGTCCTTTCGATGGCTAATGAAACGTCAGAGCTTTCACCTAAGCCACCGAAACCACTTTTTCCCCAATTCTTTTTTCCTGCTTTCGATGGTTAATGCCCTTCTTGGACTATTCAGTAAGCTTCCAAAGCCAACACTTTTTGGTGGCTAATGAACTTTTTGAAGTCTCTCCTAAGCCACCGAAAGTGCTTTTACCATTTACTTGATCGAGCTTGCTTTCGGTGGTTAACCTTTATCCTACGTTAAACAATTAGCTTCCAAAACAAATCCTTTCGGTGGCTAATGAGCTATTAAGAACCCCGCCTAAGCCACCAAAAGCTAAAACTTCTAATTTCTTCAACCATAGCAAAACTAGAGACCTTCAATTTGTTAGTCATCTTTAAATATTTCATAACATGACTCGAATTCTTCATATTATCAAAATAAATTTATTTTGGGAGATAACAGGGACCATTTTGAATAAATTCAAGATGAATTAGAATTGGAAATTAATGCAACAACAAAATAAAAAGAATAAGGGATGAGGTGAAATCTAAACCAAAAATTTCCATTAATGTGAGAAGGTTCCTAAATAGTATAACCAAGAAGCAATGGAATATTGGTGGGTAACAAAGAGAACCTATCTAATCAAAGCAACAAACAAGTTGATAACCAACAGAACCCTGATCAACAAATCTCAAAGCAGAATAAGTAGTATGGTGTCAAAAATTACCGTCTTCAAAGGCATCTTTCGGGATGAAATATCAATAGGATTATCCCTCCTATTGGCTGCAAATGGGGATATATATAATAAAGCATACTACCAAGAGATTCTAAACAATAAAAGGAATAAGAGAGAGAGTTAGAAGGCCTCCAAGAGATGTTGAAAGGAATAATTATCGTCTAATAGTTGTTTGAAGAGTTTGAGTTTTGTGTTATTTTAAAGCATGCATTCAAAACTTTTCCACCCATATCCTATGGAAATTTTACAAATGTTGAGATGGTAATGAACTTAATGAGAAACCATAAGTATCCCATGATTAAGGACATGAACGAAAATTCACAGCACCATAAGGTAATCCTACCCATAATGGATTCAACTTGTTGACCAATATATTATCACATTCATTCATAAAGGGCAGATTTTTAGTTGGGAAATTTAGATCAATATATTATAGGTATTGAGTGGGGAGGATTAGGTTATTTGGTGTTTATAAGTATTGGGGGGGTATAAAATGAGGTATTTAGTAAAGATATGGAATATCTCCTAAAATTAAGGTTTTTTTTAATTGTAAATATGTATTGGGAGGGGGGTCAACAAAATTATTTTGGTAGGAATTTATCAATATCTAGTGAAATTAGGGGTATTATTTAATATCCCATGAATGGAGGTGCTATGGAATTTTTCATTGAGTGAATACCCCATGATCCTACCACCTTAAGGAATACATCTAGGAAAACATCTGGGTAAACATCAAGACATACAATTGGACAACCATTTGGGTAAGCATATCCGCAAGATAGCACTCAACAAAGATGAAAGTAGAGTTGGACAATTGAAGTGGAAAAGTAATAACATAAACCAAATGTTGAAACAACTAAAAAGGGAAAAAGAGGTGGTTTGGGGAAAACATGGTAGTATTAAGAAACAAGATAGAAGTATAAATAAATTATTCTCATTTATAAAATGATATTGGAATCCTAGAAGAGGCATCCAGACCATTTTTTATAGGGTCTCTTTGAAATTTATAGGGCATGTATCAGGACTAGATTGAATGAGAACTGGGGAAAATATTATGAGATTCATACCTCAATATTCTGTTTAGTTTTAAATTCTCTCTCTATGATTGTAATTACTCTCTATAATGTCAATCCTTCTTTTGTCTCTTTAAATATTTATAGAGTTAATAAGAGATCTAAGCAACCTACTCTTTTTCCAAATTTATGTTATGAATGTGAGTGCAATATATGAAACAATTATATGATATGTATGATTTGAATTTCCCAGATGTTTGTAGTGTTGGATAGTGATGAAGGTTTATTAGCTATTTTTCATATGAATGTGCCAGTTTTCTTTGCTATAAACCTCACTAGATTTAATTACATTTTGTTGAACTGTTGAATTCTTCAATACTTGGTATTTTTCCGTTCACAATGAATGTGTAATATTTATCCAAGAGGTTCCTTATATAATTCAATTTATTACATGATTTCCTTCATAAAACCCATACTACATTCATTATTGAACATTAACCTGAAAAATTCCTCTAAATCTAACTCTCTCATAATCACTTTGTTCCTAATCTTGTATATGCACAATTTTCTAACATAAAACCAGACAACATGTTACTAAAATATTTTATCTCTAAAATATGAAAATATTTGAGTTGTATCATGCCTTGGCATCATTTTGTAGTAGTAAATAAAATCTCAAATACTAAAATGAAAAAGGAATCATTTCTGGGTACAAAGATTTGAGTATAATTTCCTTAGGAATGATAAAATGTTCAAGTGTTGATTCTTAAGCAGTGAACAAGAATTAGACATTCGATTGCTTCTCGATTCACTTGGTGATACCACTGAATCCGATCTGTAGTCTAGCAATATACATATTAGAGAGCCCTATGCCTGGAAAATATATAGGTTCTTGTTAATCCTAAAATACCGGTGCTGCACCTACAAAGTAGTTGGGAGAAGGCATAATCATTAGGAACAAGTTTTCCTCAAAATAATCCATCTCCTTGTACGGATATACATTCAAGATTCATCATATAGATATGAAAATTAAAAAGATAAATATCTAGCTAAAGAAAGCATCAATTATCCATTAAATAATTTTCACAACTCCCATCTCGTATTCCCCAAGGCTTATCGACCGACATTTAATCCTATTCTTAAGATCCCTCATATTACAATTTCTCCTCAAGAAAATGAAGATCATCTTAAAACATCTAATGTATGTATATGGAGGAGGAGGCAGTAATACACCACCACTTCCACTGATCAATTCATGAATGGTTGTTAGGAATGGTCCACTGAACCTACCAAAAAACTTACATGATTTCCCAAACAATTATCTGAAGTTGCTACCAAAATATGATGGTTAAAGAGTAACCTCAACTGAAGAACGCGTGGTTTTGTTTAAGGACTTCACTTATAACCTATTTGTCGAGTATTATAATGTATACATGATACTTTTCCTGTGAACGCTAGAGGGATATGTGAGAAAATGGTTTAGAGGTT
The DNA here is from genome assembly GCA_001517045.1 of Pseudotsuga menziesii. Classification (NCBI taxonomy): domain Eukaryota; kingdom Viridiplantae; phylum Streptophyta; class Pinopsida; order Pinales; family Pinaceae; genus Pseudotsuga; species Pseudotsuga menziesii. Next base: position 58,137 of record LPNX010248958.1, read on the forward strand.
TTCCTGCAACATCCATTGACTCTTTTCCAGTTTTAGAGGCCACTTTTATAAGACAGTGGTGGGAAAAGAGAGATCACTTGTACTACTTAACGTAATATTATTTCCTAAAGAAGAGAAATGTAGATGATGTAATTGATTTTAATAAAAGATTCAAAAAATTGTACAAAAAAATCCCACTTGACATCAAACCTTCCTAAGTAGCAACAAAGGTCACATTTGCATGAGATTTTGAACTAGAATTTGTTATGAGGCCAAGGGAAAGGAGAGTAGAGACCTTGCTCATCATGCACGATGATGCAATAGATATTGACGGGAACACAAATGCATCTGGAAAGTTAAAGTTTAGGCCAGGGGTGAATGAAAGACTAGATAAAAAGAAAGAAAAATGATGAAGCTGGGTTTTTAAGTCAAAAAAAAGTTTTACGAGAGTTTAAAACGGAAGAGATGTCTGAGATAATCAATATTCCATCCAATAAGTTAACCATATTGGAATTAGAAGGAAGTAATGAAAACATAGCACCTCAAGGTGGACCTCCAAGAAATCAAAATCAACATATGTACAGAATTCCATTTAAGCATTGAATCATGCATAAAAGGAATAAAGATCAACCTATTCAACCCTCGATCAGAAGAAAAAAAATAAAATAGGAGTGATAGATTTGTTGATATCCCTTTTGAACAAGAATACCAAGAATAAGAGGAAGAGATAATCTTGATCTAGGATGAATCTAACATAATGCATCTAACTCAAGAGGATTGTGAAAGTTCAATACAAACCAATAAATAGGATCATGAGAAGGAACAAAAAATGGAGAATATGAAATGTATTCATCCTATTACATGTTATTTGCTGACACCTTACAGATAGAATTGCAAAGAAAATATTACCTTATGCCAAGATCCCCTACTTCAAGCTAAGAAAATTAAGATCATATCAAAATAACTGATGCAAATTAGATAAAGTATAATAATACCGAACCTTCTTCTACTAAAAAGAACAACCTATCAAAGGATAAAAGTTGTTATCCTTTTTTCCCTATTGTTGCAAAAAATAATGAAAATGTACAACCAAAAAAGATGGAAAATGAACAAAGATATAAAGACAAGTTTGTTGTTTCATTTACCATTGAGCATGAGATAGGAAAAATATAAAATCATGTCCCATTGATTGAGTTGGCCAAAATCCCTACATACCATAAAAAAATTGAGAAAATAATAAATGGAACAATGGCAATAATATATCTAGACATCTAAATCTCTTAGATGAACATCCAACAATCAAATTTAACCCCCATATTGATGAGAAATATGAATCTATATCACCTTTCTATTTAACACTTAGCATACATGACAAGATGCTACACAAGTGCATGTTATATTGAAGAGTTTCCCATAATTTGATTCCTAAGGTTATAATGGAGCAACTGGGTTTGGAAATAACTAGGCCCTATTATGATGTCTATAGTTTTAAATAAATAAAAAGTGAAATGTGTAGGAATGATCAAAGCTCTATTAGTTACACTAGCCCAACTTCTCGTGAAGAGTATCATGATGGATGTTGTATTGGCATATGTTCTTGGTATGTGTGACATGCTTCTGTCAAGGACTTGGATAAAGAATCTAGGAGGCACTATGCAAATGGACATGAAATTTTCCATGGTCCGTGTATTTGCAAGAGAAAAAAAGGAGACTATAATGGGAAGATAAGTTTTCCTATGTGAGAAGTGACCAAAACAATAAAAAATATATCCTCTATATGCCTTGGATGAATTCATGGGATTATGCATACTATAAGTACATGAAGGGTATGAAGAATGTCAAGAAACACAGTATGTATTCTAAGATAATTCAACAAACATTCCGCAGGTGTGGATTATTTTTTTATGGGGATTCATTAAAACAAGAAACATGAGTAACAGTTCTCCTAATTACCCCCCAAAGGGTGAACAAATTTCCATGTTATACACGTTAGAATTTGAAGCCACAAAAATGTAGCAAATTATGAAGCATTTATCATTCATCTTGAGGTTTCTAGGAAAATGGAAATTACAAATATTTCAGTATTTCATGACTCATAAATAGTGGTGCAACACGTGAAGAATATATATAAAATCAAGCACCCCAAGGTGACGGCCTATAGAAATCAAGTGTGGGACTTTAAACAGATTTTTTTTTAATATCATTCTTGTCCCCAAGGAATTAAACCAACAACTCGATTCCTTAGCCTTCACAACAAGCACTTTTAGACTACCTAAAAAATCATATCTCAGGTATGAGGTCGGGACGACATATAAACCATGAAATCATGATAATTTGAAACATTGGCAAGTGTTTGAGGATTGCCAATAGACAAAATATTCATAGAAATGGTAGGTGAATTTTCTACTTCCTATGTAGATCAATATCAAGATACCAATGAGGAGGAAACAATGCAAGAAGATGGAAAATTAATTCTAATATTTACTAGTTACATTGCAAATCATATGATCCTTGAGTTAAAAAATAATTTCATACCTAAGGGATTGGTACCTTTTGAAAAAATATTTGAAAAAAAATGATATTCCTGTCAAGCCTACAATTCATTTAAAATTTGAATATGTAGGTACCCAGTATGATCCAAAATACATCAAGATGTCAAAATTCCAAACTACATAACTTAAAAAGAGATACATAAAGGTGTTCAAAGAATACGTAGATGTTTTTTCCTAGAGGTATGAGGAGGCTTAGAACTTATGACATTGTTGGCATACAACACATGATATCATGAAACCAAGAGTTAATACCTTCAAGAAAAAGTTAATACAAACCAATCCAATTTTTCTACCTATCATTGAAAAAGAGGTGAGAAAGCTATTGGATTCCAAGATCATAGATCCCTTGAGATACTCAAAATCGGTGGCCAACCTATCTCCTATTAAGAAAAAGAGTGGGGAATTTTGACGGTGTGTAGACTTCATAAATCTAAATACGTGGTCCTTAAAATATAACTACCCCCTCCCTAAGATGAACCATATTTTTTTAGAAAGTGGTAGGGGCCAACATGATTTCCATGATGGATGGATTTTTAGGGTACAACCAAGTAGCCATGAGCAAGGATGAGAAGGAGAAGAAAAAATTCACAACACATTGGGGCATATTTATGTATGATAAAATGCCATTTGGCCTTGTTATAGAGATTATCACCCCACTAGGTGAATCACACTTTGTATGGCCTTCCCCTATCCCGCTGCAGACTCTTTATCCCCTATGGACCATATTTTATCCTTTGATGTTACCTTGATCATCCCTAAAACTATATAAAAATTGATATACTCGGCTTTTAACCCGATAACCGCATACATACGCGGGTTTGACCCCGATAACCGCGTATGTCGGGATGTGTGCATAGTCCAAATCCTTTTGGAGTTTTCCTTGACATGGATCTGACTCATTTGACTCCTGGCCTTCCATATGCCTTGAGATCACTCGGATTCGACCCTTCATTATCCCTTGTGAAGCTATATAAGGAACTCCTTGGTACATTGAAGAGGGGGGAGAGATAAGAGAGAATTGAGAGTAACGAAACTATAGTCCATTGTTGCCAGAACTTATGCTTGATTCTGCATCCCTTTGTCCCTTGGAGCACTATTGTGTTCTTCCCAAGCTTGCCTTTTGCTAGTGAGCTTGATATCTAAGTGATGGAGGATTGAGGTGGTGGAGGCCCAAGTGGGGGATTTAGCTTCTCCGGTTCGTAGACATGCCGTCATAGGTTGTCACTTGTAATCTCTGATTCATATTAATAGAAATATCTTTTCCTGTCCAGTAATGTGTATTTGAATGCATATTGTATCCATTGGAATATGTCAAATTCTTTTACATTATTGATTATATATGCTAGAATAGATCTAACACCATGAAATATAGTATGCTTGTATTGTTTACTTATTGTTGAGGAAGTATTATATCAATTCAAGCCGAAGATTGGAAAGCTCAACGGGGATCTACTTCAACCGTTCAGAATAAGGTACGAGGTTTGATCCTTTAGTGTTAGACATTTTATTACTATTGCATATTGGGAAAGATTGATTTCTGGAGTCTAGCTGTCTGTTGTGGTACCCCAAGCCATAGGAATTTCTCTCCGTAACATAAATGGCGCCTTTGGATTGACCTGTTTGTACTGATCTCAGGTATCACATCTACACTGGCATATAGGTTAGGTCCACCGCCGTTTGCATTTTGCATGACCTTATGACCATGTCACTATATCCTTAGGTACGAACCCACTCTATTATGTCACGGAACCTTCTTGCTGCTATAGAAGTGGTATGATATGAGTGGTAGAGCCTCACCTTACATGGGTACCCTAGTTAGCGCCTTATTTGCATTTGGTGCCCATTCTGATGTTTCTCCCTTTAGGGTGTGGGAGTCCATTGTATAGTATTGCCATGACATTTCGCAAGAGCCTCATACTCCTCTCGATCTTATGCTGGCCTGTTTCCCTCCTGACTCCCCCTATGTCAAGTTGTGAATGCATTATCATGAGCTTTTCCTGCCTTATTGAGCTTTATGTTGGCTCCCCTGACATTGCGTTTCAGCCATATAGCCTGAGCTTGTCTCATGTCTAGCCATGCAGAGCCTTTTTTTATATCCTTCGCAGCTTGATTTCCCTTTTTACCAGGAGGGGATTTTCCCCCGAGTGTCGATATCCTACACATGTATCCTTGCATTGAGAATAGGTATGTTCCACTGCTTGGAACTAGTTTG
>LPNX010248958.1:62992-140721 GCA_001517045.1 Pseudotsuga menziesii
TAAATCTAGTTTATTATTTTTTCAAGCTTTTCAAATAACTGAAAAAGACCAAAAAAATCAAAAAACCAAAAAGCCGGACAAGAAAAGATATTATCTTTGGCAGCTGTCGAGTCATGTCGCCTTCGAACAGAGCACTGTATATCACATCCATTGGTTGGGTTATCGTTTGACTTTAGGAGCTGTACTCGTTTATCTGAGTTTATCTCCACCGACTCGTTAAGCTTCCAGTACCTATGGAGCCTCTGTTGATGCCTCCTGTGTCACAGAGATGTCCCAATTTTTATATCGAGTCTATGCTGCCTTCATTCAGTCACCATATGCCGTTATTCTCTTGTTCGAAGGAAGTTGAAACCTGAGTCGGCCATTCCTCAGTTATCTTGACTTTGCATGTCGGCCATTCCCGGTACAGTTACTGGTTCGTGCACCTTATGATCGAGTCCTTCCACATTATACAGCCTTGCTGAGTACCTCATGTTGGATGATGGGGGATGCCCTAATGCCCTCCTTCCAATGGATTTCATCCCATCGACTTCAAATCATTTATTCTGGGATTAGAGTCTAGAGTCATTTTTGAGTGCCTTGAGACTTGCAGTCATCAGTGGCAGGTTCTCTCGCCATCGACAGTTTTGGGAATACATCAATGTCGCCTAATCGATGGATTCTCTCAAGTGTTCGACCTCAACACATTTATTCACATTTGTTAGTTTGCACTCTAGTACCTTGATTCCCATTTTCATTATCGGTGGGTGATCTCGCGTCTATTAACGGTATACATCAATGACCGGTAATCAGACGATGGACTACTATGTTCAACCTCGACACCTCTATTCGCATAGTAGGACATGTACTCGTAGTGGTGTGTGTAGAAGACCTTCCATATTGGTGGCATCCATTATATGCTACCTCCTTGATCGTGCCAGTGTTCATGAGATTTCAGCTCTCATGACTTGTTCCAGTATATGTCAAACATTTCCAGCCACTATGGAGATCTTGATCTATTGTATATCTTCAGCCTATGTGGATATCATGGTCCTTTGTATATCTTCATCATGGAGATTCTGATCTATGTATATTGTACGTGGCGATGACCACATAGGTGTTATCATGTTTCATGCCTATTCATGGCCATTGTACTCTTATGTATCCGGGACTGCTATATGTATTTGCAGTTATATGCAGAGTTGTATTATGGTATTATGCTGATTGGGTGGCTGGTCTTCCATTTGGGTACCTTCATCACTCCACTTCTGGGATGGACTTATAATGTATTTCGGCCATCGTATAACCCCTCTGATCTCATACATTAGGGGACATATGTTATAGAGATTTTCACCCCACTAGGTGAATCACACTTTGTATGGCCTTCCCCTGTCCCACTGCAGACTCTTTAGCCCCTATGGACCATATTTTATCCTTTGATGTTACCTTGATCATCCCTAAAACTATATGAAAAATGATATACGTGGATTTTAACCCGATAACCACGTACATACGCGGGTTTGACCCCGATAACCGCGTATGTCGGGATGTGTGCATAGTCCAAATCCTTTTGGAGTTTTCCTTGACATGGATCCGACTCATTTGACTCCTGGCCTTCCATATGCCTTGAGATCGCTCGGATTCGACCCTTCATTATCCCTTGTGAAGCTATATAAGGAAATCCTTGGTACATTGAAGAGGGGGGAGAGATAAGAGAGAATTGAGAGTAACGAAACTATAGTCCATTGTTGCCAGAACTTATGCTTGAGTCTGCATCCCTTTGTCCCTTGGAGCACTGTTGTGTTCTTCCCAAGCTTGCCTTTTGCTAGTGAGCTTGCTATCTGAGTGATGGAGGATTGAGGTGGTGGAGGCCCAATTGGGGGATTCATTTTCTCTGGTTCGCAGACGTGCCGTCAGAGGTTGTCACTTGTAATCTCCGATTCATATTAATAGAAATATCTTTTCCTGTCCAGTAATGTGTATTTGAATGAATATTGTATCCATTGGAATATGTCAAATTCTTTTACATTATTGATTATATATGCTAGAATAGATCTAACACCATAAAATATAGTATGCTTGTATTGTTTACTTATTGTTGAGGAATTATTATATCAATTCAAGCCGAAGATTGGAAAGCTCAACGGGGATCTACTTCAACCGTCCAGAATAAGGTACGAGGTTCGATCCTTTAGTGTTAGACATTTTATTTCTATTGCATATTGGGAAAGATTGATTTCTGGAGTCTAGCTGTCTGTTGTGGTACCCCAAGCCATAGGAATTTATCTCTGTAACAGGCCCTAAATGTAGGGGCCACCTTTCAAAGCGAAATGGACATATCCTTTGTAAGTGAGAAGGAAAATTTCATAGTCATCTATTTGGAACACATGAATATTTTTTCAAAATCTAGTCATGACCATTTGGGTCACCTAAAGCAGACCTTCAATTAATGAAAAAAATTCAAACTATCCCTAAATCCTAAAATGTCTCACTTCACTATGCATCAGTGGAAATTGCTTGGTCATATTGTTTCAAAGGAGGGATTCAAGATAGACCCTAACCAAGTTGAGGCTATAAAGATGATAGATATTCCCATAATTAAGAAAGAAATACATTCATTCATTGGAAAATTAGATTTTTTGAGAAAGTTCATCCAAAACTTTGTAGAAATTATGAAAAGCATTAAAAAAGAAAAATGAGTTCAAATGGAAAAATGAATCCATAAATTATTTCCAGCAGATTAAAAAATCCTTTGGAGAATCACCAATCCTAATAAGCCTTTATTATGCTAATCCAATTCCTATATTTTCTTTTACTTCACTAAATACTATTACAACAATTATGTTACAGAAAAATTAAGAAGGTCAATATCATCCTATATAAATTTCAAAAAAAGATCTAAGGGATGCAAAATTAAAATACATCCTAATGAAAAAAAAATCCTATGCCATGCTTAAGTCTTTCAAATATTTCATGGGTACATTTTACATTCTCGTGCCATTTTTTATGTACACATCGACATATTCAAGGAGATCCTCATCCAAACCGACAATGATGGAAGACGAGGTAAGTGGATTGCTAAAATCAAATAATACGATCTTGAAATGAAGCCCACTAAGCTTGTCAAAGGCCAAGGTTTAGCTGAAGTACTAACCATATAAAATTATGAAGCATTAAACCTCAATCTAGTGGTCAATATAACATAAAGAAAAGACCATGATACAAGAAATCCTTAGGAATCCCCTATAAAGGTAAACCCCAATTTTTCTGATTATGACTTGCATAGAGACATAGTGTACCTCTTGCAACTACAGTTCCCACCTAATTTTGACAAGGCTAAGTCTATATCCCTAAATATAAAATCCATCAAATACCATCTCCTACATGAATACATGTATTAGAAAGATCCTTTAGGCATACTATTAAATTATGTAATTGAGGAATAAACTGAAGGGATAGTAACATAATTCCATAAAGGTATTTGTGGGGGTCACCATGCATGGACAACCACATTATACAAAATACTAAGGGTAGGATACTACTAACCCGCACAATTTTCTGAGGTAAGTATGATAGTCAGTACATGCACATAATTCCAAATGTTTGCAGGGAAACAAAAGTTAATTCCTCTACCCTTTAGACCTATCAAAGTAGAACAACCTCTTTAGTAGTGGGGAATAGAATTTATTGGAGAAATGCATTCTCATTCAAATGTTCAGCATAGGTGTATTTTTACATCCACTGATTACTTCACCAATTGGGTGTAGGCCATCGCTACTAGAACAACCAATGACACGGTGACCATCAAATTCCTAGAAGAAAACATTTTGTTAAGGTTTGGATGCCTTGAAAAAATCATCACAGAAAATGACCAAGCCTTTAAATAATCCATGATGATGAAATTGTGTCAATATTAAAATATATAATTGGGGCATTTAACTTTATATTATCCTCATGTTAATGGACTGGCATAATGCTCAAACACAAGTTTAATTAGGATAATAAAGAAGATGTTTCCACATAACAAAAATACTTGTGACGCTCACCTAAGATATGCACTATGGGATGGAAGGATAAGCACAAATATATCCATAGGAAACTCACCATACCATCTAGTGTATCACAAAGAGGATATCTTTCATATCTAGTTCGGACTTCCAGTCATGAAGTTTCTTCAAGAGGTGGAGGAAGAACCAAATAACATGATAAGGAGGTGTTGGCCCTACGGAAAGTTAGGTAGAATTCAGTTGGAATTCTTCCCAAGTATGGAAAAGAGTTTGGTCATAGGAAGAGAAGTTGCGACATAAGTAGAAGAAGAAGGAAGAAGGAGTTGCGACTGAAGCAACCATAGAAGAAAGAGTAGGGTAGAAGAAGCAGATAAGAAAGGAAGCAATAATAGGGGAATAATGGAAGAAGACAAGGAAGAAAGATCTAAGGAAATAAGTAGTCACGGAAGAAGAATTTGCAACAAAAGAAGAGTTCAGGACAAAAGGAGAAGATGTGACAAGATTATTTGTGACAGAAGAAGCCATGTCAAAAGGCATGCAACAACGCAATGGATGGAAAGTAATAGTTCGGAAAGATCGTGTGTACGAGGTCGGCTAGAGTTGACGGAAGTCGCATGTATGAAAGAATGTTTGTAATTTGGGTCTTTAGTGCCTACTGACATGTGTCTCTAGAATAGGAAAGACAACATGTTTTCTAACTGAATGAAGTAGGCTAAGAGCGACATGTAAGATTATATAAGAAGGAAAAACCTAGGCTATGTGTGGGTTATATTAATTAATATCAATATAGCTTCATTAGCTCTTGTTAGCTTCTGTTTCTTTTGGTTCTTGCTTACTTTGTTGGATCTAGTTAGTTAATTTTTGGTAAATATTCAAAGAATTCTGTGGCTAAGTGCGTAGAGTTGTAGGGAAGTCAAGTTGATCCAGGCCCATGTGTGGAAAAAAATAGAGTTGAAGAGTCAAATTCACATAGTTGTAGAGATGATCAAGTTGATTCGGGATGTGTGTATATTAAAAGTAGAGTTGAAGAGTTGAAGAGTCAAGAGTCATAGAGGTATAGAAGAAGTTGAGTAGATCCAAGCTGTGTGTAGATCAATAGTAGATTCATGTAGATAAGAACCAACGGCAGAAGACTAGAGAGCATGAGAGGGGAGAGATGTATAGATAAGAGAAGAAGATATAGAATAGAGTCTATAGCTTAGTGCGCAGACAAAGAGGTGCCATATATTTCTCATTCTAGATAAAGAGCGCCTTTGTGGTTTTTCCCCGATGGGTTTCCATGTTAGATACTGTGTCGAATGTGTAAATGATAAATGTGTTGTGTCACATGTATGTTGTTGTGAATGAGTTTTTATGTATTTTCTTGAAATTGAGTTTATATGCATTTTTGCACTGTTGTAGTTGGGATCGCCTATACTCCATTATATTTAATATTATAGTATACATTGATGGTTGAATAGAGTCGCATCTTAACTATGCATAATCACTATAAGTAACCCGCCCGCTGGCTTCGGTTAGACAACTTGGTAATATACCAAAGGAAGAGAAATACCCACCTAACTGTGGAAACTTGGTTCTACAAGTTACCCATAAAGAGATATCTAGGGTGAGATTGCATCTATGTCAGAGGTGCTGCCGAATGAACCTTGCTCTATCAGGCCGATATCTTGGGATTTGTTGTGCACAAAGTAGGGACTGAACCTGATTCAAAGAAATAAGAACACCAACAAATGGTGACCGTACAGATTGAATCTGCGATATAAAGTAAAGGTCAAGGTTGAGTTGGACCGAATGCTAGACGCAGGTATTATAGAGCCTATCGAGGAATCAAATTGGATCGAACCGATAGTAGTACAAGACAAAAAGGCTATGGGTGAAGTAATAATTTGTGTCGACCTGGGAAAACTAAATGATTCTTGCTTACATGACCCATTTTCGACCCCATTTACATATGAATTACTGGAGAGTGTTGGAGGTCACGAAATGTACTTGTTCACTAATGGGTTTTCTAGTTACCAACAGATAAGAATCACGAATGAAGATCAACACAATACTACATTTACGACAGAGTGGGGATGATTCCAATATACGGTAATTCCCTTTGGACTTAAGAATGATCCTGCAATTTTTTCTAGAATAGTAGTTGTTGCCTTTAAATATTTCATTCACAAATTTCTTGAAGTATACTTCGATTATTTGATGGTATTTGGGATCATAAAATACCACATTGAGATCCTTAGGATGATGTTGGAACACTGTCGCCAGCATCAAATTTCTTTAAACTTGAAGAAATGTATCTTTTGCACCATTTTTGGAGTTCTATTGGGACATGTGGTTTGTCGCGATGAAATTTTGGTCGACCCGGGTAAAATTATGATCATTCTCAACCTACCACCACCTAATAGAGTTAAGTAGTTGAGAGAAACATAGGGACACACTGGATACTACAGAAAATTGATCAAAGGATATACATAGGTGACTTCTTCGATGGAAAATATGTTAAAGAAAGATGCTAAGTTCCATTGGATGGAGAGCTTCCAAGAGAGTCTAGACACATTAAAACATAAGATGGCTACATTGTCCATACTTTTATTTACAAACTGGAAAAGGAAGTTTCATGTTCATATCGAAGCGTCGTATGTCACACTCAAAGTGGTACTAACGCATTCTGTTGAAGGGTTGATCAACCATCCTATGGCCTTCGCTAGCATAAAGTTGTCAACTGCAGAAAAAAAATTATACCACTACAGAAAGAGAAGGTTTATCAATGGTATACGATATGCAGAAGTTCAGAAACTACATATTGGGAGGAAATTTTAAGATGTACATACACCATTCTACATTGAAATACTTGGTCAATAATCCAGTGTTGGGGGGGAATGTCTACCAATGGGTTCTCCTTTTTTAAGAATTTGATTTTGAAATAATTGTTAGACCCAGTCAATTGAACTTGGGACCAAACCATCTTTCAAGGATCGAAAATGGTGAACAGACTAGTAATATGGAGGATAATATCCCTCATGTGCAATTGTTTGTGATAACCATGTTTAATGATCAGTACAGAGATATCATACAATTTTTTAGTATGAGTTATGAAGCAGTTGAATTCACCACTGTGTAGAAGAAACATTTGGTTGTGTGAGCTGTGGATTTCCAGTTGAACATTGGAGAATTGTATAAGATGGGTCCTGATGATATTCTTCATCGTTGTGTCTTAGAACACAAGAGACCATTGATATCAATGAAGCACATGCCAGTGTCGCGGGAGGCCATTATGCTGGAAAATCTATGATGTGAAAGATTTTACAAGCAGGATTGTGGTGTCCCACCATGCATGAAAATTCCCGAGATTATTGTCACAATTGTGATATCTGCCATAGAACTGGAAAGCCATCACGACGAGATGAAATTCAATTGGTACCTCATGTAACATTGTAGGCATTTGATAAATGGTCCATTGATTTTGTGGGTCCTATCAGTCCGACAAGAAAGTGCACAGGTGCACGCTATATTATTACTATGACCGACTACCTAACCAGATGGGATGATGTAGAGAAAGTAAAGGATTTTACTGCTATGATTGTTTCAAAGTTTTTGTTTGAAAATGTCATGACAAGATTCGGTTTCCCAAATATTTTAATAAGTGATCAAGATATTCACTTTGTGAACCAATTGATTGAAGAACTGACAAATGAATTCCATATTCAACATAGAAAGACAACGCCATATCACCCTCAAGCGAATGGTGATGTCGAAGCCTTTAACAAAATGCATGGAAAAATATTTGTAATTTTGAAAGAGATGACTAGGATGAGAGAATTTCTGCAATGTTATGGGCATATCACACGAATTATAATAAATTGATAGACCACACTCCATTTCGCTTAGTGTATGGACAAGAGGTTGTGATGCCAATGGAATACATTGTACCAAGCCTCGGAATTGTTGTGATCACAAAAATGATGGATGTTGATGTTATCGATGAGAGATTATTGCAAATTGTGCAGCTGGAAGAACAATGTTTTGTCGCACGGTATCACCAAAATGTTGAAAAAGAAAGAAAGAAGGTATGGCATGATCAACACATTAAGAACAAGCAGTTTCAGGTTAGAGGACTTGTTCTTATGTATGATAGCAAATATTCAAACATCCAGGAAAGTTAAAAACACACTGGTTAGGACTGTATATTGTCGAGGAGATCACTAATGGAGGAGTAGTGATCTCAAAAACTAGAGGGAACACCAGTCAGATGACTAATAAATGGAAGTCAGTTGAACGCATATAATGGTAGCAGTGACTTGGTCCTATAAAAAAAAAAGAGATAAAGTTTTTGATCGTAGACTACTAGTCTGTCGTAGAAAGAGAACAAGAGAAAAAGAGGAAAACATAAAAACTTTGATCCTTTTACGCATTTGCTAGTCACATACTGCTAGTCTGTAGTAGTAAGAAGAAAAGTTTCATAGAATTGTTGTCTGTCACAGATAGAAGAATAACGACAAAGACACTTAGTATATGGCACCAAAGTAAATATGTTGAAGGAAGAATACATGTCGCAAGGATTGTGGTGTTGTCACAAGCAATAATGGAATCATAGAAGTGGCAACTAGATGTCATTAATTTCAAAATCCTGTGAGATTTCGGCGGTGTTCTTTTTGGTCACGTCTATCTTTATGGAAATAACTACCACTTAATGTGACAACTAAACATCGGCATGCATAGAAGTTTACTTAATTATTCAAACGATCATCCCATGTGAGTGAAAGGAATGATACATTTCTATTGATTTCCCACGTGTGTGAGGTATGACTGCCAAGAATAGATACACAATATCAACCTTGGCACTTAATTTTCATTTGAGAAGAGATATTTTTTTCTATAAGCGCAAGAGTCGAAGAGAATTCTTCTGAATATGGTCATTATGATTTCCAACACAAGTATAGTTTCTTATTAATCCAAGGTTGTTACTGCATCACCTATGTTAGTCATGGAAGATATTACTCGATCTATCCCACCATGGGTGGAGATTGAAGTAGTTGTTAAACAAGTCACTCTAGTTGTTGAGCAATTTCCTGTTATGCCTCAAAGAAAATCGCATACAGACCAACCAGGTCCATCTAGAACTACATGGGGGAAGCACACTGGAAACAGAAAGAGGAAAGGAAAAGAGACGACACCACCAAGACCACCACATCATGAGGATGAATACTCAGAAACTAGGAATCTGTTGCTGCCATACTTCCCCCCAACATGCTCTAATGCATCAAAGGTTAGAATACCAAGGAATTCAGTGTCTTTGTTGGTATCACCCTCGGTACCATAAGGACTTAAGGTGTTGAAGAATATTATGTCGAACCTGCATACATTATCCTATGCTGAACATGACATGAAGAAGCAAAAATATCTAGATAGGGAGAACTAAATGCTCATTGTGTAGGATACACCAAATGGGATGAAGCGTTTGGTTCCAATGGATTGGGAAAGAGGACTTGACTAGTCAGGAATATTATCATTGTTGTATATGCCACACTTTGAGCGAATATTAGAAATAAATACATGTGTTAAACAATTATTAGTGTCTTTTCATGGTGGCTACCTATGGCTCGACAAACCAATCTCTTTGGATGTCAAACTCATTGCAATAATTACAAGCCTACCATTAGCATGTATAGATCGAATGTCATATTTAATGAAAGACCATGAAACTATGATGTTGGAATATTTGACAATACTGAGAGGGGGTGTGAATCAGTATTGATAACTTTTAACCATTTAAACCACTTTTAATTTATTCACCAACACACATTATCTACAAGAACACACATAACACAAATTTATCATGGAATCCTAATTGGGTAAACCACCAATACTTCCTATGACTTCAAAATTATATTTTAAAAATAGTTTTTTCCTCCTATTATAGACAAGGATGGTATTGTGACCCTATTTATCAGCAACTACTAGAAGGAGGTTAGGACCCCCTGGTTTTATCAGCTGCTACTGAGAGGATGCTACGACACCCTATTTACTAGCTACTACCGGAAGGAGAATACGACCCCCTTGCAGGAAAATACCCTGCCATAGCACCACCCTACTTCCCTTATATGGTAATCTTATCTCTGACTATTCTACATCAATCGATCTGTCGATTGAATATACAAAGACACTTATTTGAATGTTTAAAACATTGTTTACATACCCTCAAACATATTTCTTCATTCAGTAGTTACATATCTTCAGCGTGACTCTTCACAAACAAATAAACTAATTAAAAATCACTTCTATGTTTGTCATTTTTAACTCTGTTTAATTTATCAGTCGTGACCTTCTGTAGTTTCCTTTCTGCAACATACTTTCTCCAACATCCTTTTCACAACAGATCTTTTCCGCATTGACTTTTCCACATTTACCTTTCTGCAATCATCTTTATGCAATTACGCTACACAATTAGCTTTTCATAATTGTCTTTCTGCAACGACCTTTCTACAATTTGTGGGAACTCATTCCTTCTGCAATTGCAGGTTGCAGATTGTGGATGTGCATTTTTAATTTTCTTAAAAATAGCTTCCGCAAATACCTTTCTACAACTACCTTTCTACAATCAGAAACTTCTTCCTTCCATAATTCTGGATTGTGGATTGCGGGTATGCATTTCGACTTTTCTCGAAATATGCTTTCGTAATTATCTTTCTGCAACAACCTTTTTCCGCACTCTGTGGATTGCGGATTGCAGATACCTTCCACATTTTGGATTGTGGATGTGCCTCCCAACTTTTTTGAAATGGGATTCCACAAATATCTTTCTACAACTCACGTGAACCGTCGATCACTTTGTCGAATACTCCTCTTCCATTGATCAATTATCAAACACAAAACTTTACTTTGGAACTCCAGAATGTTATCTTCCATGGACATTTACTTTGCAGATTCTTTCCCCATCATCAATCTATTTTCTTGATATGATATTAGTTGTCCAACTTTTGCTAAATAATCTAACTGCAACTCCATGACTATGCGTTGATTTATTAGAGGATTGATCAATAAAGCTCAATCGGAATTCGCCTAACTCAATCTCCTCGCTAGATCCTCTCATGTGTCTATCCATCCTTATCACATATGCCATTTTTTTCCCTACAATCACTTATTCCTTTGTCATTACCGAACTCTTTTGACATCAATGATAATTCCATCCAACATTATGCCCCTTTGGAATTTATGACAACATTTAAAGGATTAAAACATTCTCCCACTTTGAAAACAATAAAAAAGTTCTCTTTTCATAGCTCTCCGTGCCAACATATCTCTCGCTGATATGCTTTCATTTTTTTCATCATCAATTTGACTCATATAGCATTTCTCTTCATTTTCAATAATATACATATTGCTTAGAGTTCTCAAAGCAGTTCCAACAATTTTTCCCAAATCTTTTCTTCTAATTTCACACTTCTTGGAATCAAATATACATATGTATCCTTGATCACACGTTTGGATCACACTCAAAAGATTATGTTTTAAGTCCTTTACAATAATAACATTTTCAACTTTCATCTTGTCTCTAATAGCCATTGTACCCTTCCCGATTATTTTAGAGGATAGATTATCTCCAAAGGTGACTTTTCCTTTTTGCTTCCTTTTTAGGCTTAGGAACTTAGTTGGGTCGCCTGTCATGTGTTTTAAGCATCCACTATCCATATGCCATATATTTTGTGTTTTTTGTAGCACATAGAGCTAATGAACATTCCACATCATCCTTCTTCTTCCAATATATCCTTTCTTCTTTGCCTTGATATTTTGAGGCCTCATCCATAGGAATTACTAGTTTACACTTTCTAGCAATGTGTCCCTGATTACCACATTTGTAGCATTCTATATTATAACTCTGTAGGGGAGAAATGATTGTAGTTTCTTACTTTCATATTGTTTTTATTAATAATTTTCTTATAGAAAGAAGTATGTGATGTAATCCCTTTCTTCACAGGAGTATTTAGTTTACAATTTCTAACTATATCTAAAAAATTGTTACAGGTATAACAATTTCCCAAAAAGAGTTGATGATGTCTACTTGTCATTGGTCTTCTCAAAATCATATCTGTTCTTTGTAAGATATGACCAGATTTATTACTTTCTTCCCTTTTAATCAGGATTGTAAGTGCAACAACATAAATTATTTTGTTTCCATCTTGGTTTATGGAAGAGGAATATCTTGGCTTCTTTTCTTTTTCAAATCCTAATATAGATTTATCGTTTGATGGTCTTTGGACACTTGGGATTTCATTTAAAGTCCTTGATTTGTTTTCAAACTTTGATTTGATAGATTCTTCATCCAGTTTCTTACTAAGGTGCATAATATCTTCTTCAAGCCTTTTAGATTCTTGTATTCTCTTTTTGAGCTCCTGTTCTAGATTGTTTTTGTCCCTTTTGACTTCTAGAACTTGATTTTTTAGGTCAACAATCATTATTTATGTTTTCTCTTCAAATTCTATCAGGTGAGTTTTTTTATTTTTTGTACATCCTTTTATACTTCTCTAATTCTTCACAAGAATTTATAAGTTATGCTTCAAGATCTACCACATCTTCTATTTCTTCTTCAGGGATTTCGTTCTCTAATCCCATGAATATGATTTCAACATCTTCACTTATTTCATCATCTTCATTGTCTTCTTCGAAATAGAGGTTTTTCTTATTTTTATGAAACTTCTTGTTGTATATGGTCTTATTCTTTTTATATTTCTTATGATAGGAAGGTTCTTCATCATCACATTCTTCTTGTTTTGGTTAAGGACACTTTCTGGGAAAATGTCCAATCCTTCCATAGTTAAAACATTTCAAGGGTAGCTTCCCTTTTTACTTACTAGTGCATCTCTCAAGTTTCTTGATGAAAAGAGCTTCCTCATCATCTGGGTCCTCATATTGGATCTTAGATATGGTTTAAAATGCTACTTCTTTCTTTGATGATCCATCTTTCCCTATTGTAATCTCATAGGCATTGAAGATCACGTGTATTTCATCACTAGTCATGAGTTTAAGACCATCTCGTTCTTCTAGAGCAGACACCTTTGAGTCATATTTCATTGGCATGGTTCTTAGTACTTTGTCAACTATGTATTTCTCTTTTATTACTCCTCCAATGCCTCTAATGACATCAACAATTTCATCTACTTATAGAATATATTCTGCAATATTCTCTTCCTCTTTCATTTTTAGATTTTCAAATTGACCTTTGTAGGTTTGAAGTTTGAATTCCTTGACTTTGGGTGCTCCTTCATAGACACATTTTACTTTTTCCCAGACATGTTTGGATGTTTTTCATTGCATGAGTTTTACACACATTGAATGTGTTAACCCACTCAAAATTGCATTTAGATATTTTGCATTGGCTTCATATTGGCTTAGTTCTCCTTCGTATATAGGTACGTCATCTGGTACTTCATATTCTATTTCAACAGACCCCCAAACTTTGTATCCAAGATCCATTAGATGGCACTTCATTCTTACACTCGAGTATGCATAATTATCTTCGGTAAATAAAGGAGGTCTATTGGTGGCTAACCCCTGTTGATCCATGGTGATTTTTAATAGGATCTTCCTTATAGTGATTAAGTTGTAGTGAAGGATCATGCTCTGATAGAAATTGTTGGAATATTGGACAATGATGAGAGGGGTGGGTGAATCAGTATTGATAACTTTTAACAATTTAAAACACTTTTAATTTATTCATTAACACACATGTTCAACAAGAACACATAGAACACAAATTTATCGTGGAAGCCCAATTGGGTAAACCACCAATACTCCCTATTACTGCAAAATTACATTTTAAAAATAGTTTTTCCCTACTACTACATGCAAGGATGGTACTACACCCTATATACCAACAACTACTAGAAGGAGGCTAAAACCCCCTAGTTTCATCAGTTGCTGCTGAGAGGATTCTACGACACCCTATTTACCAGCTACTACTGGAAGGAGGATATGACCCCCTTACAGGAAAACATCCTTCCCTAGCACCACCCTACCACCCTTATATGATAATGTGATCTCTAATTGTTCTACATCAATTGATCTGCCAATTAAATGTACAAAGACACTTATTTGAAGGTTTAAAGCATTGTTTATATACCCTCAAACATATCTCTTCATTCAGCAGTCACATATCTTCATCGTGACTCTTCACATAAAAATAAACTAATTCGAAATTACTTCTTTGTTTGTTGTTTTTAACTATGTTTAATTTATCAGTCGCAACCCTCTACAGTTTCCTTTCCGCAACATCCTTTCTGCAATAGATGTTTTCAACACTGACTTTTCTTCATTTACCTTTTTGCAATCATCTTTCTGCAATTAGCTTTCCACAAATTCCTTTTCGTAACTACCTTTCCGCAATTATAAACTTCTTCCTTTCATAATAGCGGATTGCAAATTGCGGGTATGCAGAATTTTCTCAAAAATTGCTTCCATGATTGTCTTTCCGTGACAACCTTTTTCCACACTTTGTGGATTGTGGATACCTTATGCATTGTGTATTGTAGACGTGCCTCCCAACTTTTTTGAAATGGGCTTCCGCAACTCCTGTGAACTTTCAATCACTTTGCAGAATCCTCCTCATCCGTTGATCAGTTATCAAGCACAAAACTTTACTTTAGTGCTCTAGAATGTTATCTTCCACACACATTTAATTTGCATATTCTTTCCCTTTCGTCGATCTATTTTCTTGATACCATCTTAAACGTCTAACTTCTGCTAAATAAGCTAACTGCAACTCCATGAATCAGTGTTGATTGATCAATCAAGTTCAATTGGAATTCACCTGACTTGATCCCCTCACTGGATCCCCTGATATGTCTTTCCATCCTTATCACATATGCCATCGCTTGCTCTGCCATCACCTATTCCTTTTCCATTACTGAACTCTTTCGAAATCAATGCCAATTCCATCCAACATATGATATCGACAAGGGTGAAGGATAAATATGACTTGACTAGAGATAATAGAGGGTTCCTAATATCCTCGATTAATGACCATATTGTTCGCTTCATTATGAAGGTATTAGATTCTAAAATGTTTCAAAATGTGCGACCTACCCAGTGTGCTACAAGTGTGGTTGCGCTAGCTAAACTCTGTACAGAGGGAGTTCAGATCAACTAGTCATAGTTCCTCTTAAATGAGTTGCTAACATATGCAGTAGAGTCACAGGAAAACGGTAAGCCATTCCACTATTCTTGGTTGTTGGTTTTGATTTCATTTGTCGTATGGTCCAACCCACCTAGCTATGAAGGGGTAGATCTAACAGTATGTTATAGAGGAGATGAATACTAGAATATTTGGTTCAACAGGTATAAGAAGGATAGGAAACAAAATAATAATGTGGAATTGTTCATGCATGGAGAGGCCCTCGGGCATCGAGTAAGGAAGAAGCAAAGGCTTACAAACATCACCATTCAATGGTTTTGTCAAATTATCAAGTTTGATATTGACCTGCATCATGTTAAGTTATAGCTATGATAGGACCCGCATTTCCAATGGTTGGCAACACAATTTTTGTCGAGGGAAAGAAGAAGTTGAGGCTATAATCGAAGAATGGCTAAGAGAATGGAGAGTTCTTGTTCTAGAGGACCAATTAGATATAGAAGAAGACCCTGGACAAGACAATCCACCATCAGAGAATGATGGAAATGAGGGAGGAAACCCGCAGGAATATGCCTAATATCTCAACCCTCTTTAGAGTGGTTCAAGTTCAACTCCGACAGACCTAGTCGTAGCAGAGAAAATGAAAGAGGCTAACACTGAGCAAGAATAGTCAAGACGAAAGAAGAGAAAGGCTGATAAAACTACAAATACCATCATCCTTGATGGTGGGGATTTTGCACTTATGATTGAAGCCTTAACAGAAGTTGCACAGGAAAGTTTCAAGAAAATAGATTCGCGATAGACGGATGTCACAGGTACTATTACTGATCTATTGAAAGTGCTATGCAAAACTGTTGAAGAGTTTATAATTGCATTAGATTATATAACCCATAGAACTGAGTCGTGGGATATAGGTGGCACTTCAAAAGAGAAACAAAATGAGATACCAATGTCGGTTCCACCAATCAAGATGCTAATATCAGGAGAAGCACTTGATGTGGGAACCCCGGAATTCAATGATGTGGAAAAAAGTATAGGCCAGATAACAATATACTTTTCCCAAATGAAAATGCTTGAATTATATGCAATGCAGAATGCCGCAGTCATAGAGATGAAAGTGAGAGAAGGTGTCTTGATTAAGCAAGAGAAAGTAGAAAGTAAAAGTGTCAATAAGATGAAGCAAGCATTGCAAGAGGCTGAACATAAGACAAAGACGTGGGAGCAAAACATGCATAGGATTAACAAGGTTGTAGACCTTATGTGCACAAATTTTATTGATGAAGGGATAACGGAGGATATGTTTCCAGAATCCAAGGTCACTTGACTTGCCAAGATAGCAGAATACCTTCGTAAAAAGGTCATAACACTAGAAGCACATCTAAAACCAAGTACACCCCCATAAGTGATAGAAGAATGAAGAAAAGGAGCGGTAGAGGTTGAGAAGAAAATCAAAGAAGCAAAGTCATCATGTGCCAAGGCTATCAACCAAGTTTCTTAGACTTGGGAAGCCTTGATCAACGACGTCGAACTAGAGAAAGTCGCAGAGGAGCTACGCACAACTAAGACATAAGTAACTCAGTTGAATAATGAGATGAAAAAGTTACTATTACCATAGAAGATGGCTATGGTAACATAAATGAAGAAGTTGCAACAACAAGTGATGGTGATGTGTATGCAATAGCAACAAAGGGAAGATAGAGTCACAGAGTTGCAGGATGAAGCAGAAAGGATTATAGGCATTCTTCAGCCTGTACATCATAGGGTTCAACGAGCAGTGGAAGCAGTAGAGCTCGTACCGTCGGAACACCTCAGTTCCGACCTTGTGGAAAAATTGCAGAAATAAGAAGAAGATGTGTGACGAGAGACATAAGAGATCGTGAAAATATTCCAAGATTAACAAGGTAAAGTCGTCCCAAATACAGAATTAGAAGAATAGCATTGTGTGAATCAGGATGAGCCACAAGTGAGTATTGGAGGCCTGTAGGCCCTAGGGAAAGTTAGGCATAATTCAGTTGGAATTCTGTCTAAATATGGAAAAGAGTTCGGTCGCAGGAAGAGAATATCCGACAGAAGTAGAAGAAGAAGGAATAAGGAGCTACGAAAGAAGCTTTAGTGAAAGAAAGAGTAGGGTATAAGAAGGAGATAAGAAATAAAGCAACGACAGAGGAAAAATGGAAGCAGTCAAGGAAGAAATATCTAAGGCAAGAAGTAGTCACAGAAGAAGAGTTCACTAAAGAAGAAGAGTTCGTGATAGAAGAAGAGTTCGTGACAAAAGGAAAATATGCGGCAAGATTAGTTGCGATAGAAGAAACCATGTCAGAAGGCGTGTAGTAGTGTAACAACTGGAAAGAGATAGTTTAGAAATATCATGGGTATGAAGTTCGCTAGATTCGACAGAATTCACATGTATGAAAGCATCTTTGTAATTCAAGACGTTAGTGCCTACTGACATATGTTGCTAGAATGGGAGTGACAACTCATTGGCTAACTCAATGAAGTCGATTGAGAGCGATATTTAAGAGTCTATAAGAAGGAAAAACCTAGGATATATGCCAATTAGCTTCATTAACTTTGCGTTAGCTTCATTAGCTCATGTTAGCTTCTGTTTCTTCTGGTTGTTTCTTACATTGTTGTAGCTAGTCAGTTATTTTTTGGTAAAGAATCAAAGAATTCTGCGACTGAGTGCACAGATTTGTAGAGAATTCAAGTTGATATAGGTTATGTGCGAATCAACAGTAGAGTTGAATTGTCAGAGTCATAGAGTTGTAGAGAATATCAAGTTGATCTAGGATGTGTGTGTATTAATAGTACAATTGAAGAGTTGAAGAGTTAAGAGTCGTATAGTTATAGAAGAAGTTGAGTCAATCCAGGCTATGTGTGGATCAACAGTAGAGTCAAGTACAGAAGAACAAGTGACAGAATAACAGAGAGCATGAGAGGAGAAAGAAGTCTCTATGTGATTGTAATTCCTCTCTATAATTCCAGGGCCTTCTTTTGTCCATGTAAATATTTTTGGAGTTAATAAAATCTTGAAGCAACCTGCTCTTTTTCCAATTTCATGTTATGAATGTGTTAGAGTGCAATATATGAAATGATGATATCATTTGTATGATCTGATTTTCCTAGATTTTTTTAGTGTTGGATAACAATGAAGGTTTCTTTGTTGTTATCATATGAATGTCCCAATTTCTTTGCATTAAACTCACTAGAGTTTTATCCAAAAGGTATCTTGCATAACTCAATTTGTAGCATGCTTCCCTTCATATTTACCATACTACATTGATTACTAAACATCATCCTGAAAAATGCCTCTTAAGATAACTCTCTCTTAATCAATCTGTTCCTAGTCCTGCATATGCACAAATGTCCAACATAAATCCATAAATCCTATTACTAAAATATTTGAGCTCTAAAATATGTAAATATTTGAGTTGTACCATGCTTTGGCATTGTTCTGTAGTAGTGAAGAACATCTTAGGGACTAACAAGTACTTTGAGGGACTGTTAAACAAAGGGTAGGAATTCCTCGTGTTGTGTGGGTAGTGGAAGAGAGTTCCATGTCTACGCTGACTAAATGAGATGCCCATAGTGGTCTATGGTGAGAATGTTAGCTAGGCATGGGATAAAATGTGTTAGGTCGATAGACAGTAAATCTTATAGCTATTTCTTCACACTAGTGGCCTCATAGTCAATCTTGGGGGTGGTATCTATTGTTGACATCAATGGTTGGGTGGAAAATAAATACGACATAACAAGTTTCTTATATATTCTTCAATTAAAAGAAAAACGTTGTTCGTTATCTATGAATATGCAATATTATCTTTGTTTTCTATTCTGAAATTATTTTATCATGCATTGTTTGTGTGTGAATTTGTGCTATTCTACTGCATTTAATATGTATGCACTTGCATATGCATTCTCTTTAAATTGGGGCTCGCATGGAAGCTCTAATCTATTTTGAATTCAATTATTGGCCTTTGTGTGTTGAAATTCTAAATTATGTTAATTGCAACTACCTTCCTATGGTTGGTATGATAGGCAAGGATGCTACAAAAAATAAAATAGAAAAAAAGAAATGAATATGGAAAAAAGATTAGGAAATAGATGCCATATAAAATGTTCCCTTGGAGTAAGGGTCAAGTTTTGATAAATCACAATCTATACATCTTAGGAGCCACTAGAGGAGCATCATGGGGGGAAATCTAAACCATCTCAAACTAAATAATTAATATTCTCTCAAGGAATTATGGGGGTCTTGGGAGTAAATACAAATTATACTCTTCACAGGAATTAATAAAAGAAGAAAATCCAACCATCCTACTTATCGATGAGACAAACTCCAAAATGGATAAGCAAGTTACAATATAGCAGCAAGCTCTAGGATGGGTGTATACTTTATTGGATCAAACAAAGACATTTAGAATAGTAAACAACCACACAACACTAGATTTACACATGTATTATAGATATAAGTGCATGAAATCGTGTACATTTAATCAATGTATATGCACTAATGGCATATAAATAGAAATCAAAATGTTAAGAAACTCTTATGGCCATAAAAAAGACCATTCTAGCACCACAAGGGATTCACCTTGTTGACCAATATTTTATCACGTTCATTCATAAACAGGGGTTTTAAATTGTGAAAAATAAGGCCATTATTCTATAGGTACTGGGGGGGGCAGGAAATAGGGTATGGGGGGTTTGTATGTATTGAGAGAGTATAAAAAGGGGTTTCTATTGAAAATTAGGAATATATCATAAAAGTAAGATTTTTTTAATTAGAAATGTGTATTGGGAGGGGGGATCAACTAAATGATTTTTGTAAGTAATTATCAATATCTAGTGAAATTAGGGGTATTCTTTAATGTCCCATGAACGAAGATGATATGACATGGTTTCACTAAGTGAAGACCCCGAGTTTAGCACAAGGTTATTTTATACTATGAAGTTTTATTTTGGTTTATGATTGTAACAATAAAAGAGGAGGAAGCATCATAAGAGACCCTTTTATTAGATAAGTTGGAGGTCCTAATTTAGGAATGGGATTTGATAGATTTAAAGACAAAGAAGTGAGAATGTACATGGCCAAACAAAATTATGGATCCTAGACTTAGTGGCTATATTTGACGTGTTCTTATTAAATAGGGAGATGTTATTAGAAGATGTGGAGACTTCCTCAATAAATATCCCATCAAAATTCTCTAACCACAAACCCATCTCCCTATCTTTCCAATAAACATAAAATGTTTGGAAATCATATATGTATCTTGGGAAACATTGGTTATCGTGTCACCATCATTTTTCTAGGAATAAAAAATCAAATTACCAAAGAAGGAAAAAAATAGAAAAAATAATTTTCAAAGATCCATCTTTAGATAGAAAAGTGTGATATTAACGACTCATAGATCCGCAACAAAATTTGGAGATTCAAGAGACAACTCAACAATAGGTTCAAGAGGAAATAAGTCTATGTGGTAAAATAAATCAATCTTTAAGAAAGAGAAAGAGTAGTTGAGACTAAAGTTTGAGAACATATGGCTCAATGCAAGGACAAAAACCTATTTTCCACAAGAAATCTAAAGCTAGACAAATAAGAAACAATGTATTTAAAAGACAAGAACCCTCACACTAGATGAGGTTAGGATGATCAATGGCCAGATTATGAAGATACTGGAAGTGTTGGAACATGCATGGAGGTCATTCCATGTCAAGGCATGTGTCGTGAATGGAAATAAGAAGATAATGATGGAAGAAGATCCCATAAGGAATGAGCAATGTGTTGAGTTTGAATTAGAACATGAGTACAATGAAGATGTTTGTGGAAAATATTATGAGGATGGTGGTAGTGATGATTTTGAAATCGATGAGATTGAAGTGTGTTATCTTGAAGAGGAGGAAATTTTCAAAAAGGTCCCTGTGAAGAAACAATTTTGAATGGAAAGTAAATTAGAGTTTAAAATTGAAGACGAGAATGAAGAAGAAGTAGTTGAACTGGTAATGAAAGAGATGGAAAAAAAGAAAATTAAGAACCCCCATGAGCAAAAGGAGGAGAAGCAAGTTGAAAAGACCTTTTATGAGAAAGAAGTGGACATGGAACTCTAGGCAAGGGAGGCCATAGAAGAAGAAGAAATGAAGAGGGATATTATCATGATGATGTTTTTGAGTTGAGAATAGGCAACAAATCTATGAGCGTCTACAAGAAATTAGACCAAATAAGGACGATGGGGATGTAGGAGCAATAGAGGTACAAAGATGCATGGATAATTATATAAGTGATGAGGACGATAATGGTGTATCCAATGTACTTAAAGTTGTGGAAAAAGGAAAGAAAGTCAGAGTGACGTTTAGGAAGCCGTCGCAGACTCGCATACCTAATACAAGATATGAGATCATAGGAGGAAAATGCATGAATGGAGCCTTAATTGTAACAAGTGGCTTCAGCGTGAGATCATGCTTTTATGTTACGTGGGAATCATGATGTAGGAGCAGAGGTATGTTACGTGGGAATCATGATGTAGGAGCAGAGGTCGAGAATAGCCCGTCGACGTCAATCCTTATGTTGCGTGGGAATCATGATGTAGGAGCAGAGGTCGAGAATAGCCCGTCGACGTCAATCATGGAGGAATCAGGCATTAAGCAATGAAGAAGGAGACAAGAAGCAAGAAGACTTTCTAGACAGAGAATGCCCAAGGGGAAAGTGCATAGGAAAAGGTAATAGTTTAAATTTCTGTGTATTAATAGTAATTGTGCATATTTCCGAATTAGAAGGAACAGAGGTCTTAGAACACTGAAAAAAAATGTAAATTTTGTAAATTTCAATTGAATGAAATAGAAGGCATGTAAAAATTTTGTAAATTTCAATTGAATGAAATAGAAGGCATGTGAAGCGTGTTATGAAATCAACGATTGCAACCGTTGAGTTTGCAAGAATCATGGATGAGGTTGTGGGATTTGACTTTTTGATTTTCTATTCATGAAGTTTCTTCCATGAATGTTGAGTAGTTGAAGACGGTATGGAATCAATCAAAGCCATGAGGAACCTAATACCTTTGCTAGGATCATGGATGACTTGGTGAGATTTGACTTTTTGTTTTCTATTCATGAAGTTCCTTCCATGAATGTTGTGCGGTTGAAGAGTGTATGTAATCAATGAAAGCCAGGAGGAACCTACTACCACGGTGAAGGTGATTAATGAACAGTATTTTGTCCTATGAGATTGTCGAGATCGTGGAATGACCACTTGATGGAAGAGAATAAGCATATATATATATATTCATTCGTTGACTTGTATGTAGACTCGTAGAAAACGCGTACAGTAATACCGAGAAAGGTGTACAATAAAGCCACGTCTCTGATGCACTACTTGCTTATATATCATTAACAAAATACCCCTCTACCATCCCGCTGGACTCTCTCCGCCATGCCAATGTCACCATTTGGAAAATTCGTAAACCCAAAGCTCAGTTACCTGATCTACCGCCTGGGGGTACTCCTTTATCTTCTACTCGGATTAAGGAACTTGTACGCTACTGTCACTCACCTGGATTTTCTCCTTCCTTCGGGGTTTTTAGAGCAGAATCACCCCTAAGTACTGGTTCATGATGATCCTTTTCTCCCTCAATTTGTGCGGTTTTGGGGGGTTTTGCCAAGCTCAAGAACCTCGATCTTCTCCTTTCTTCCATTAAACCCAATATGGTTTTCCTCCAGGAAACCATGTGTAACCATGAACAAGCACTTCTTGCATTTGGGAAAATTCGACCGGGTTGGGAATTATGTGCCTTGGATTCTGTTGGACTCTCCGGGGGCTTACTTACTACCTAGAAACCCTATAATATCAGATGCAAAGCATATTCCTCTTGCTATGGTATCTTAGTCACGGCATCTCCCAGGAACTTTAATCTGGAGCTCTCATGCCTTAAGTGTTATGGTCCCTATCTCCATAAGACCCATTTTTGGAATTCTGCAGCGGATGATGGTGTCTTTCTTATCCCCAATCTAATCATAGTTGGAGATCTCAATTTCACGCTCTCGGATGCCAAATCTTGGGGGGGTCAATGTACAACTGGACCCTCTCTATCACTATTTTCAGCAACTCCTCTCCGGACATGGCTTGGTTGATGTGGCCCTGTCATGTTTAGATCCTACTTGGAGAAATGGTAGAGCAGGGGCTGGAGGAATCAGCAAACGCCTGGACCGCTTCCTTATCTCTGATAACCTGGTGACTTGTCTCCTTCGTTACTGGTCTTGGATCCATAAATCTTCAATGTCGGATCATTTTTCGATCTGCTTTGAATGGGGTGATGTTGAGCCTTTGATAAACTATCCTTTCAAGTTTAAGAGTGCTTGGCTCCTTTCGTAGGACTTCTCGGCTCTTGTCCACTCCTCTTGGTCTGCGGGGGTCTCACCTCGGGAGTTTGATGATTTGTCTGGGCTGGTACATAGACTGAAAATATTGAAAATACTACTAAATCCTGGGAAAAATCACAGAAGATAATTCACCGACACGAGTTGGATGATCTAGATAAGAAGGACCTGTGAATTTTCAATGATTATCCCACTGGTATCTTTCCTCCCTCCATCTTGGATAGACTCGGTGTTATCAGGAGTCGTCGTGAAAAGATTTTACATCATGAGGCCCTCTCCTGGCGGCTCGAGAGCAGGGCTATCTAGATTCAGGAGGGAGATGCTAACACCAAGTATTTTCACAATTTTGCCTCAGCTAGAAAGAACCATAACAATATTTGGTCCCTGGTGGATGATTTGGGTAACTCGGTCAGTGGTTTGGATCAGCTAAAAGTGCTGGGGTCAAGCACTTCTCCTCACTCTTCATGGATGATGAGAGTGCTAGATCTTTGATCAGCTTTTTGTTATTGGTCACTTCCCTTCTTTTCTCTCTCTCCAGAGGATTCAGAGAAGTTGACAGCTGAAGTTTCACTTGGTGAAATTGAATCTGCACTTAAGAGTTTCAAAAAAGACTACAGTCCAGGCCCAAACAGATGGCCTGTGGAATTTTTCTTATTCTTCTTTGACCTGGTTAAGATGGATCTCCTCCGGGCTGTGGAACTTTCTCGAACTGCATGTGTTATTTCAGTCTTAAGTATCTTTTAATCTAACTCCTTGACTTGTTGAATGGCTTGTTCATCTTTGTTGCATCTCTCTTGTAATTTTTTCAAAAACATTTCATGCTCTGGCAGCACTTCTAATCTCTTTGCAGCCGAGGTCTGACACCAATTATAAGTTAGGAGCACTCTCCTACAAAATTCAGCACATGCATTCTTTGTTTTCTTCACTATCTTTTTTAGTCCTTCTACTGCTTTGCTAGCAAACTCGATCAGCTCGTAGTCCAGCTTTAACATCTCCAGATCTTTGACAGATATATCTATGGGAGATTCCTTGCTCATTTCTACCCATGTCATCCTTCCCTGCAGAGTTTCTAAGATACCCTGTGTTCTATCCAAAAAATAAGAAGTTGTATTTACAATTTCCTCTAATCTGATGTCTATCTGTTGAACTTTAAATCTTTCTTCCACCATCTATAGCTGCATTTGATGAATCTTCTTTCGGAGTGTAAGAGCATGCCTCTTTAAAGGTTCAACATCAGCTTTATGCTCCATAGCCGTCTTCAGTGAAGCTGCTAGTGAATTCTTTTGATCCTCCAAGGCTGCAATTTGAGTTTCATATAGCTCAGCCTTCCCTTCTGCAGTGGTCTAAGCTCATCCCTCTCGGCTTCCAATCTCTGATATTTCTGTTGTAGCTTCCCTAACTCTGCCAAGGTGTTTTGGGCATTCTTCTCTATATTTCCTGCAGATATTACCAAAGCATCTTTATCTATCTGTAAAGCCTGACATTCTTCCTTTGATATATCGACCTCACCGATCATACCCTCATACATTCTTTTCAAATTCTGGCTTTCACTCCTTTCTTTCTTCAAAGTCTCTTTCAGTTGTGTGACCCTTTTCTAAGACTGCTTCAGATATGTCATGATTCTGTCTACATTATCTTCAGTGGCTAGGGATAGGGCTACCCCAGCTCTAGCCATTAATTGGAGATCTTTGTTAGTACAATGAACTGTTGTTTTATCAGTCACCATCATTCTGGGTTTACCCCCAGTGTTCACCTGCTTTTTTGTTCATTTGACAATTCTCTTTTTTCCTTGTCGTAAAAGATAGTGTTAAAACCCATCACCTCTTCCCCTTCAGTGGGCATGAAAGGAATTAACTCAACTCCAAAAATTGACATTGGACCTTCTCCTATTGCACTACTAAAAGGAACAATAGGATCTAATGGGTCAATATCAGACTGAACTTGTCCCTGATCAATAGGGTCTTGTTCTTGTTATGTTTCTTCTCTCACTCCTTCACCTGCCTTTTCTACTGGCTTTTCTTTTCTTTTGGACATCTTCTAATCTGAACCCTTCACTTTCTTCCTGCTTTTTTTGGATTTCATCTTCTTCTTTTCTTTTCTTTTCTTCTTCAATCTTCTTTGCTAGTTTTTCAACAGCTCGTTTCTTTTCTTCTTCTTCTGTTCTTAGCCAGTTCTTTGCCTCCTGTACTAGTCTGTTAGCTTCTTTTTGCCTCTTTTTTGCTTCTTCTTCTTCTTGCCTTTTCTGCTTCTCAACAAATTTTCCTTTACCACCAACGGTAGATATCTTCTGTTTGAATCTTCTCCTTAAAGCTGTCATGTTCCTAGCATTTCAGAAGGTCTCTTCATCCTTATCCTAGAAATTGGTATATTCGAAATGTACTCCAGCTTCTATGCAATAATCAACAACTTTGCCCTCAAAGTCATTCCTATAGAAATTCATTTCCCCGAAATGAAAGTACTCCAATTCCTTGACAAACTCCGATGCATTCTTCACCCTAGAAAATTTGTAACTTCCAACAAAAAAGTGCACTATAGGATAGACTGTCTTCTTCTGCTAAAAAGGGAAACTTCCTATCACATCAATATACAACTGCCTCACAGCCTCCTTGTGAATTACATAGTCTGTGGCATACTTTGGCAGAAGAGAAGGGGCTCTCAAACCACCATACATTCTTAAGTATAGGCCTTCTTCTATGAGATAATAGCTTCCGTATTCTTGCACAACTTTGAAAGCTTCTTCTGACATACAATTGCTTTCAACCAAGAAAATCAAACTATATAGTGGCATAATGAAATGCTCACAAATCTCCCTATAATGGTTGTAATATTTGTGGGCCCAGAATAATTTCTAGGCCGCATACACTGGAGCTCGGTCCTTATCCCAATGGCACTTTAAGTCTAGGAAAGGCTGAGTGCACATAATGAAATCAATCAAAATAGAACTCATGTAAAATTCTGACTTCTTTTGGGACACTCCTCCCAATGCTGTGCTTATACAAGCTAACAGACTGTTGGATACTATACTTGCCCAGTTAAAAATTGTACCTTGTGTAGCAACAAAATGGATAATTGGTATCCAACCCATTTTAAAACTTTTTCCATTAGATCTTCCAAAGATTCTGTTCAGCATCAAAGAAATGAACCTATATGGAGTATAGAGAGTTGATGTTTCATACTCTCCAGAAGACCTTGTACGGAAGTTTTTTTCTGGTATCATCATCTTCTTGATTGTTTCTACCATGTCTAAATTCAGCTCCTTTAACCAACTTTCAGTCAGATAAGTTTGTGTTGTTGGTAAATTATATGCCATAGATACATAAGCTAAGCTATATGCAACATAACCCTGTTTCGTGGTATTTTCCAATATCATCCTTGTTACATCTTCCCTAGGCAGAATCCACCCTATCACCTCTGTGCATGGGAACAACTCAGGCCTAGTAGCTATTTTCATAAGGGTTGATCTTTCAATGTTCGCATATATGGGCATATCATCAAAACTAGCATCTGGAACACTCTGGCTGGAAATCGTCCTATATACCTCTCCCCATTTATATTCTGGCTCAACTCCAGTAATAGCTTTAATATCTTCATAGATGACTTCCACTCTGGTTATCACCTCCATTTCAGGTTCCTCTTCAGATGCTTGGGCTTTCTTCTTCTGTTTTTGAGGCATATTGTTGTGTTGATAATTTATTTGTAGCCATTATACAACAGAATCTCAGTCTATTTATCTCTAGCAATCAGTGTAGTGAGAAAACAATAAAACCAACACATCTTACCATTTGATCAATATGCATACTGAAAACTATTATTAACACCCACAACCTTTCTGAGTGAGAGACTCTAAACAAAGAGAATCCGCCAAAATCCCTATGCCCCCAAAACTGTCGAAACTCTGCTTGCTTAAAACCCTAACCTCTTCCAGCTTACTAAAACATCTATATGCACATCTTGACTAAGGAAAGGCTCATACCGCCTGTCTGCTCAACACAAAAATCCTCAAACCCTTACAGTTACGCAGCCCTCCTGTATCCCATGGAAACATAATATCAAAGAGGGCACAACTATTTAACCGTAGGCTTAAAGTGGAGCAATCGAGAACAGGGCGGTGCAGACAGCGAAACGCTCGTCTGCACTGTGCCCTAATCTTCCACAAAATTGTCACAGGCGTACTCATGGCTACACAGAGGTTGGGTGGAAAAACCTAACCGACCAAAAAATGAAAACACTCACAAATAAGTAGGACGCATCCTAAATAAAGGGATTTCACTGCAGGAAAAACACAAAAATGCGTAAAACCTTACCCTACCGCGGAAAACCTAACCTTATCCACCCTGGTGGTTTAAAACAACAAAAAACCAATTATAAAACAAATTCAGGAACGGATCCTACCTGGCAACAAAGTGGCTGGCGACTTGGACAGGAGATGACCTCTGCGGGTGCAGAGGAGAATGTATAGAAGCTTGATAGCTGTGTGCAATCGACAGGATGGCTCTACGATGAGAATGACAAGTGACACAGGCTCAAAACGATTTTATAAACCTCGAACGGGAGTGAAAACTAATACTAGAGGGAAAAGCTTTTTAACCACACGCCAGACCTATAGTCTTGAAAGCATCCGCAACGTCGAACGGGAACTGTTCTACCTACCCGGTAATCAGATGGGAAAGTCACATCGAAAAACGGAAGGACTAGCTTCTTCGATATCGGCAGGAACATCACGGAGATCCGAATCAACTCAACACTAACTCTTCGCAATGTCGGATGGTGGACAAACTAAATATCTTGGTTCATTCCAAAAAACAAAACTGACGGCGAAAATGCCAACCTCACCGAACATTGGAAAACGATAGTTGAAGGAACATCCGATCCATCGGATCCACTTTATACTAAAACGTCGGAACCTCGAGAGACTATATCCGAGAACATAGACAAACTTACCCCCGATACATCGGCTTAGACCTCAGAAGGCTTCCTATAAATACATCAGATAGATATTGGACTATGATTCCGTTGTATCAGAAGACTAGTCAACTAAACATCCAATGTGGACATGCAAAAAGACTAAGTTTTTACACAAAACTACTGAGCCTTGGGCAAACCTTGGTAAAGATAAGACACTCTTAGGTCGTGTGGATACTTAAATAAAAGGGAGGGACCCTAAAAATAGAATTTTTTTGGGGAGAGAAATAGTTGCAACTACAACAGGTTCATGGTTCAGTGGATGCTACATTTATTACTCTTATCTCGAAGACTGACCATCCCTGCACCTTTGCTGACTTTCGGCCTATATCCTTCTGTAATCTTATCTATAAACTGATCTCCAAGGTTATCTCGTCTAGACCAAAGCCCATTTTTTCTAAAGCCATTTCCCTGGAGCAATTTGGATTTCTTAATAACAGACTTATTCATGAACCCATAAGGATTACCCGGGAACTTCTCCATACCATCAAAACTAAAAAGCTGGAAGCCCTTGTAGTTAAATTGGATCTCCTTAAAGCTTTCAATCGGGTTAACTGGACCCTCCTTTGTCTTATCCTCCTTCATATCGAGATTCTATTATCTTCGATCAATTGGATCTTGGCTTGTATCTCTTCGGTGAATTTTTCTGTACTGATCAATGGCTCCCCTTCTAACTTCTTTGGAGCTTCTCGGGGTATCAGACAGGGATACCCCCTCTCACCCCTCTTATTTATGTTAATTATTGAAGGGCTCATCCGTATGATTGGGATTGCAAAGAAGGAAGGAAAGATCATAGGTATAAAGCTCTCCAACACTCTTGCTTTCACGCACCTCCTTTTTGTTGACGACGCTATCCTATTTGGTCTGGCCACTGTGGAGGAATGGACTCCATATAAAGGAATTCTTGATATTTTTTGCATTGCCTCGGGAATGTGTATTAGTGGCGATAAATCCTCTTTCCTCACCAATTTGATCTCTAATGATCTGGGTAAGAATATCACTGATTTACTACCCTACAAGATGGAATTGATTGATAAAGGGTTCAAATATCTTGGATTCTGGTTAAATCCCCTAGGGTATTTGGTAAATGATTGGCATTGGATTATCAGAAGCTTTGAGCATCGATTGGGGCACTGGACCCATAAGTTCCTCTCCTTAAGTGGCAGGTTGGTGTTGATAAAATCTTTGTTAGCTAGCATTCTTGTCTACTAGATCTCATTGGCTAGGCTCCTAGCATCTATTATAAACTTCCTTAGACAACAAATTTTCTCTTTTCTTTGGGGGGGTACTTTCACTCACCACAAGATCCATTTCATAGATTGGAAAACACTCTTGAATCCCTCTGACTTGGGGGGTTGGAATATCAAACATCTTGGATGGTTCAGTTTATCTCTGAAGATGAAAAGTTTTTGGTCGGTTATGATGAGTAATGGACTTGGGCATCAAGCATTACAGACCAAGTACTTAAGGGGGTCATCTTGGGTTTCCTGGCTTTGACAAGACCGTTTCTCTGTTCAGAACACCTCTTATATCTGGAATGGCATTGTGCGCACTCTTCCTTGGATCTGTCGGTGTATTGGTTGGGCAGTGGATGATGGCTCCTCCATAGTCCTGGGCTTGTTTTCTTCTTCGCAGCCTCAGAGGTTTGCAGAACACACAGTAATAGGACCAATAACATTGCAATCTCTGCAATATTTGCTGTAACACTTAGCTTGCCCATCTCAACTAGATCTCCTTTTCTGATACAGAAATGACTATGAAAACATACCAGGTCTCGGGCTTAAAATGTATTCCATGCCTTCGAATATATATATATATATATATATATATGAATGGTTTTAATATCATCCTTCTCTTTTTTTGTTATGTTTTCTGAGGGTTAATTCAATTAT
The DNA here is from genome assembly GCA_001517045.1 of Pseudotsuga menziesii. NCBI lineage: Eukaryota > Viridiplantae > Streptophyta > Pinopsida > Pinales > Pinaceae > Pseudotsuga > Pseudotsuga menziesii. The sequence continues at coordinate 93,328 of LPNX010248958.1, forward strand.
GTTGAATGGCTAGCATACCTCCAAAACACGAAGTATCTCTATTTTCTAAAATACTTATTCATATATATATATATATATATATATATAGATAATTTGAAAAAGATCCGTGAATAAATATATATTTCCAAAAAGGGTGAAACATCTTTTTCAAATTATCTATATATATAAATATAAAGATTGAAATTAAAAGGGAGAAGCGTTTGGCACTGCTCGCCTTACTTGCAGGCAGGGGTTAAATTTGACGGGAGTATACCCGTATTTAGGTTTTTTACCCGTCAAATACAGGTGAATATGGAAAAAACCCGTCATCTAAGAAGGGCATTTTTTAAAAACAGTAGTAGTTTTGACGAGTATTTATAAAATTTGCCAGTATCTAATATATATATATATATATATATATATATATATATTACCAGTTGTAAAGGCCAGCTATCAAGATGACTTCTCAAGGCATCACTTCTAAGTTCTACACCGTAACACACATAAAGCTGTGAGATGAATTCTTAACAATATATTGTTGAAAAAATAGGATTAATAAATATTTCTTCCAAATTCCACCCACATAAATCCTGGAGATGACTTCTTACAATTATATTGTTTAAAAAATAAGATTAATAAATATTTCCAAGAAAACGTGATAATAAATAATGAAAATAATGCACAGTCAATCAATTTCGACTGCAATGTGAACGAGGGCTTAAGCCTTAGAAATTAGAATTATACACGCATATTTTTCGAGTCCTCGCCGGCGTGGGAGCATTTAACTCTACCATTTAATTTCCACCAACCGCACCAGCTGAAGGCTTGAAAGTTGAAGCTATGAATGAAAGATTGAAACCCTTTACAGGTTTACTTTGGTCGGGACTCCAAGCATGGAATTTTGAAACCAACTCTGGTCTGGACTGGAAGCTTGAAAGTTTGAAAGGGTTACTCTGGTCAGGACTCAAGCCTGGAGGTCGCCGCGGGTCGAGAGTGCAGTTGCAGGCGGCAGGCGGATTAAGAGTGGATACCGGTCAGCAACCGCTTCCTTCTTCAACCAGGTAAGCATTAAGCATTATGCCATCGAATTCATGGTTTTTTTGCAGATGTATGTGTCCATGGATACTCTGTTCTGGATACTCTGTTCTGCACTCGTTTTGCACTACTCTGTACCAATTTCATAAAACTGTTCTGCACTAATTAAAAATGATCATATGGAGCCAATGGAGGGACCTACCATAGATGCTGGTCCTTCACCTGCCAATATGCTAGTGATTGCCAATTGTGAACAAATGTAGCATTGGTCGACTGTCATGTCTTACCTGCATTGGAAGAGGCCATATATTCTATCAGGACTTTGGCCATACACAGAGATGTTAAACCCAGTTTGGTTCGCCCCTTCAATAAGACTATTAAAGACTCTCTGTAGATTGCTCTCAAACGTACTGCCTTCTGTATAGTTAAAGCTATGGTCGCATTTAGTAGTGGGTGTCTCTGTGACTGCGTTGCAAATCTGTCCATGAAAAGTAATATTGATGAAGATCTGAACCACAATAATTAAGCCGAATAGGAGAATAGTTTGGCCGATCAGAGGAGAGCGTGCAGAATCCCTTCCATGGAACTTCATATTCTCAACGACTCTGATCACCATAGGACACTAGCGAACATGTCCACAATTCAGATATCTATAATGTTAGAAAAAATTATTATCCTCTGCGCATTTTATTCAAATTCAATACTATTCTAACATCAGGAACCATTTCGAACCACCAATATTAACCATTTAGAACAACCAACTAACTTAAAAATAAAATAAATAAACCTAATCCATGAATGGCAGGAGGCTGCCATATTCCTCATGTTTGATGTTGACTTTTGCAGGAGAAAGGGGTGCCCAATATTGAAGGCAAGTGAATCTAGTTTCAAATGCATAATGTGAGTCTCCATTTGGTGCTCATTTCACAACTTGACAGACTCGAGGTCCCCCTCTGTTTTCTGTTCCATCTCCGTCAGAAGCTAGCCAATAGAGCATTTGACCACCAAGAAGTAAGTTATATCATGAGTCATGACCATAAAGGGCCATACGATCTCTAGGCATGATGGGGTTGTGAATCGAGTCCTTTAGTTCTGGGAATTTCCCATCATGCTTGGAGTGGTCAACCTCTCGCCAAACCACTCTCTGCTTCATTCATTTCCTGCTGAATGTGCAGTGGATTCCTAGTGGAGTAGAACCGTGCAAGGTCTACTGCCTTCTTTGTAACATCCCATTTGCAGCCCCATTATCCTGCCGCTTCAAGTCTGCATTCATTGCAGACTGTCCTCCTTGGACAACTACCTAATACATGCAATAATAAACATCATAAATATCAAAAGAGGATTAGAAAATGATGCATTAAAATACTGTTAATGAAAGCACAAATTTTGGCACTGTTTTGCACACCCTAAATAACACATCAGAATTGCCTTATTTGCTAGAAGAAAAAGTTCAATTTCAAGTTGGCTTGATATAGAATTGAATGAGATTGGCTACTGTTTGATTACTCCATTCTATCAGGTGATCACTTTGTTACATACTGTTGTACATACTGTCATAAGCAGATTGCCTACTGCTGCAGATTGTGGTTATGAATATTCGTAGGCTTGTTATTAGTGAATGAATAAAGTATTTTTCATCTACTTGGATACTTGCTGCTATCATAAAACCATTGTTGGACTCACTATTGAATGCCTTTGTTGACATTGACACATTGGATTGATTTACATTGTGTCTTTTAGGCACTGGTCACTAATTACCTTCGCGTAGAAGATCTACTTGTGTCTCGCAGAATAGCTAATAAGAGCTCTCCCCTTGGAGATTACGACACTCCAAAGCAGTCAGAATTGTGACTAAGGTGACAATGGTCACTCTTCTATACATTTGTTCATTGGACACTAGCCCTGATAGTTCATCCAGTAATAGGTTGGGTGGAGAGTTGTCCCCCCAAATTTTGTTGCTGCTGCTAACTGGCTGAATGCTGAAGTTGGAGCTTCCTTGTTCAAGTAGAGCTTATGGACTTCTTCTAGCTTCTAGATAAGTATGTCTTTTCCTAAATTTAAAGAAATTTTAATTGTAATATTCATCCCTTTATTAATTGGCTAATTGTATTAAATCGGAAATTATATTTACAGTTATGGATTAGTTTAAGTGTAGTCTTTGTTATCTTGAATAAATAACAGCAAATATTATATTTATTATCATTTTATAAATTGATACATAATTAAGATTCTTACAATCTGCAGAATGTAATTTATTTTTATATTAATAGAGTATTGATTATTTAAAAAAAACGATTTTTAATTTTGATAAGAAATAACTGAGGTTGGAAAGGTTGGGGTTGTTGAATGTAAGGAAATGCCTCCGTTATTTTTAATTTGTTTATGGTAAAGTTGATTTTAGTTCAAATCATTGTTAGCTTTTGTACTATGACTGTTGATGAATAGTAAGATCAAAGAATTCAAGAATGTTGTATGCCATGGGGTTTTTAAGAATTTTGGGCTTACGACATAGCCCTGCGTCAAAATCACACAGTACCCCCGAAAAGGACAAAAGTTCAACAGTTAGTGAAATTTAGCAAATAGAGGAGAAAATTTTGAGCAATGATGTGTATCAGCCTAACTATCAACCTGCAAAATCGCTAGAAAGGTGTCGACGTGTTGTTAATCACTCAAAATACTGAATAAGAAACCCTCAATGGGGATTTATGATAATCCGAAAGAAACCAGATACGAAAGTTCAAGAAGAATTATGGATGGGGAAAATTACAACGAAATCAGAATTTTGGAACCCCAAAAACCCTAACCTCAAGCTCTGGCCAGTCAGCATGTGCTCGCAACTAAAATGTGAAAAGCAATGAACATGAAAGCAAGAAAACAAGAATCACACACAGGAGTGTTTGCAGCGAATGCAAACTGTACACTATTAATATATGGACTGTGTATATATAAGACAACAATGGGTTCACAACTGAGTTTTCTGGAATTGGCTCTTCTCTGGAAGAGAGCTCATCCCTATTATGATGTCATATAACTTCGAGGCCCTCCTCCAGATTGCTGAAGTAGGTTTATCTGTTGCAGTGTTTTTGCTGTCTCTGAGAAATAGCTTTAAAGCTTCATTTTGAAAGAAAACCGCATAAGGTGGTTGAAATTTTATTGTAAATCTTGATGTAATTGCTACCAGAAAGGATGTTACTTAATAGCTTCTCTGTCTTAACAAATGACAGAAAGACTCTGTCCTCTACAGTGTCAAGGGGTCAAGGAGGCACATGAGTTACAATATGTATATTTGGATTTCTCCATTAATATCAAATATAATGCTTTTTAGGAAAAAGAAAACAATTTTAGAAAGAGAACACGATAAATATATATTTAGTATGGTATAAAAATGTAAAAATAATTTGTTAAAGATTAGCTGAGACAAGCTAATCTGGAGTCTCCTCCTCGATGTACACTGGTCTATCTCCCAGAAGCTTGTCCATGTCACTTAATATCTTCTTTAATTTTAAATTGGCATCCTGGATGATAAGGGGAAGGTATCTAGTTATTTCTTTTATCCTTTTTAGTAACCAGAAATAATTTTGTCTGGGCTTTCTGTTTTTCCATGAATTTTCTGCAAAGTTATCTCAGCAGAGTCCCTCTTTTGTATTACCTCTAGTGTTGCATGTCTAGGCCGAGTCAGTCAGAGTTGACTCATTTTTTAGCATGAACGCCATTGGTACTTTTCAATAGGGGTGATCGGTGGCTTACTTATTTTTTGACGGGTAAAAATAAATAATGAACGTCATTTTTTTGACGGGTAAACATAAATATTAAACGTCATAGGAAGGGTAGTTTCAAAAGAAACCCGTCACATAAAAATTGCTTGACGGGTAAGGGTGCTCGTCAAATTTAACCCCTGCTTGCAGGCTACGACTAGACTCGGTACATCGGTGAGTGTGGGATTCCTAATTTTATTTTATTATTTTAATAAGAAACATTGTCGGTACATAGGTAGCGTGTTGGACCGGCCTGATTTATTAAAAAATCGTCAGTCATTTAAAAATGGGCAGATATAGAGAATCGTGTAGCCTTCAATTCTGTAAAAATGGACATGGTTACTCTTAAAATATATATTTAATATGATGGCTGATTATTTAAATCGTGGCGACTTTTCATAGAATATTCGACATATTCCAACACCCTGTAAAAATGGACATGGTTACTTTTAAAGTAAATATTTCATATGATGGCTAATTATTTAAACCGTGGCGACTTTTCATAGAATATTTGACATATTCCAACTCCCAATATTTGACATATTCCAACTCCCAATGAAGTATACTTCTTGTGCCTGATTCTTTCTACAAGGAGGCAGAATATCAACTGTGCGTGGCTTACCTCCATGTGCTGTCAAAAAGAGGAGGCGTGATAGAGTTATTGGAAGGGCACCTGTCATTTTCTATCCATGTGGCTTTATGGATGGTGCATCAAAATTTATGACAGCTGGTGCTAGTTTTTGTATTTATATCAATGAAACTCATCGATTGGAGTTCTCGCTGGGGGTCGGACATGGCACCAACACGAAGGCTGAATTGCTCAGTCTTTGGGCACTTCTCCTCACCTCCCAAATGATGGGGATCCCACTTAACCACGTCTATGGTGATTCTCAAGTAATCATCAACTGGGTTCATGGATCAGCTGTGCTCTCCCCACCAGATCTTATACATTGGTGTCGGGAGACAAAAAATCTTTTGGCCACCTTTCATGATCTGTCATTCACCCACATCTATCGAGAGCACAATCGGTTGGGCGACCGTCTTTCTAAAACTGCGCTCTCTCATCCTCAGGGCTTTGGCAGTTTTATGGAATTTATCGAGAACCATTTGGTTACTCATGATACTTTTCAGCTTTACTGAGACTGATCATTTGATGCTTTCCTCTATCATATCAGTTCTTGATAAGTATGAGAGATCTCTTTTGGATTGTGGATTCAGCGCCTGTTGACGCTCGATAGATGTGGTTGTTCTGGCAGATTCCTTTATGATGAATCAGCTATCTGATGGGAACATTATGTTGTTGGCTCGCCTTTCCCCCTGGCGAAAACTCCATGATGCACTATGTATTACTGTATGCTGGCAGCTGTGTTTTAATGTCTTTTGATTCAGTTATGAATATCAAAGCAGGCTTTTTTCTTCTGAAAAAAAAAGGAGGCAGAATAGCGGCGTCGCATAATGCGAGCATAACGGGAGATTATAGGTATTAGGGATGTAACAATTAAAAAACAAATTATATCCCATTTTCTCTCTATATCTTAAAGAATGGTTATATACTAATAACCTCTAAATTAAACAGCAAATAACATCTAGCTTCAACAGTATGCTAACGGTATACAATCTGAAATAATTTGTCGAAGCCGCTTGCATAGAATGAAATTAAAGCTAATAACAATATTTTTATTGCCAACCATGAAAATGAGTAAAGTCTATTTGCCAATTTGGCAAACATATCCATAAATGCACGGGCTAACATTTTCAAAGACGGTGTGCCAGCAATGATCACGTGTAATCAATATCGTTTATTTATTGTTTAATACTGATCTTATCTGCAATATTTTTTTTCTTCTTCTTTCCTCTATTTAAATGAGTATAGAGAGAAGCCATGTTCTCTACTTGCTCTTTATATACTAGATTTTATTTGTACTTATTTTTGGTAGTAAGAAAGTCACGTTAAGCTCATTCTTGGATTTATAAATATCTATTCATTATTCATTATGCAACATGTCAAGAGAAGAAAGTCATATAAATCTTATTCATGGCTTATGCAACTTGAGAGAAGAAGAAAGTCGTGTCAAGCTAATTATTTACGAGTTTATAAAATATTGAGAAAACAAAAAAAGCCATGTCAAGTCCATGCAACGAGAGAAAATAAGAAAGTCCTCTAAACTTATTTACGAGTTTATATAAATTTAAATTTAGAAAAAGAAGAAAACCGTGTGAAGTTGTGCAGTTCATTTAAGAGTTTATACAATATCCATCCTTTAAGTAAGTTTATTGGTGGTTTATATGTATAAAATTGAGTTGGTATATTTATTGGTATATGAATTTTTTAATCAATTTTTATTGTTGAGAAATTTAATGTAACATGCTAAAATTGTTTTTTTGATAGTAGCAAACAAAAGCATTATTAAAAAAAGGATTTAATGGATGATTAAGTAGAGCAAGACAAGGTTAAGGATAGGGTGGTCTATGGGAATAGATGAATTTCATTCCATCCATTCTGGTTCAATTCTGTTAAGACATATTCTTGCTTAGATATCCTATTCATGGTTTGCTCAACTTACCATTCACGGAAGTGTGGAAGTTTATTGAGATTTCCCATGAGTGTGTGAGCTTTCCTTGGTTCCTTCGAATAGTGTGTCTTTGTGTGTGAGATTTCCTTGATTCCTTTGGAATAGCGTGCCTATGTGAGATTTTCTTGATTCTCCACGGAAGTGGGCAAGCTTGTTGAGATTTCCTGTCCATGTGTGAGTTTTCCTTGATTCTTTCGGAATAGTGTGTGTGAGAGAGAGCTTTCCTTGATTCCTTCATAATAATGTGTGTGTGTGAGAGAGAGATTTCCTTGATTCCTTCAAAATAGTATGAATAGTATGAAGGTGGTTTTTTCTGCGTGAAAAAACAATTAAAGAAAGTAGAAAAGATCCAAACTCAAATCCAAATCTTGAATGACAAGATAGACCATCTCAACAATAAATTTAACCTACTCATTAAGGCCCTCACCTACAAAGAGAGAAAGTTGAATATCCTGACAAACAATACAACAAAAAAGTGAAAAAGGTTTTCAAGATGCAACATGCACCTCAGCGAAAGAATGTTGTTTCCAAGGAAGCAAATGTGCCATTCATCCCAATTCCACATGATGAATAGAAGAGATAGTTTTTTTTATATACACATAAGTAGACAATATTTATTTTTTCTTTACTTTTTTTTTCACTTATATTTTAATATCTCAAACTCTCTTTTATAGCTTGGTTCCCCCTCTAAGAAAACTTTTGTTGGCCGGGACAAGGTGAATGGTTATTATCATTGATGTCAAACTTGTCACACTTAATGAACTGGAGTTTCCATATGCTTATGGATTTCACTCGCATGCAGATCATGGTTATATTGGTTTGAAAACAGCCAAAATTTAATATACATTCACCATGGTTTTATATTCTTTAAGCAATGTTTTATTTCTAACTCTTGTGACCATTATGGCTCAATCGTTGGTGGAGGTCATATCACTTGTAACTTGTTTAATGTTTTAATGTTGGTTCAATCGTTGGTGGAGGTCACATTCTCGGCTTGCTTAACCATTGTCGTAGCTCACCATTGCGAGAGCTTTTCATTTACTAAGCATTTCCAAGTCATGTGATGATATTTTAGTCAAATGAAAAACGCTAATGCTGAGGAGGATTCCAATATGTTTAACAAAGTTTGAAGTTATGGAGAAAAAGCCAAAAAAAATTAGATATGATTTTTTTAGAAAACGTGGAGCATTAGCATTAACAAATTGGTTTTTACAGTTAGCATTGATGAAGCATTGCTACATTGGTTTTTTATAGAAAACGGCTTATTAGCATCCACGAATTGAATTATACGGTTAGCATTGATGAATTCCTTTTTACAGAAAACACCACGAATCGGGTTTTACAGCTTGAATAGTTATTATAACCATAATTTGTTTTTCTAAACTTTTAAAAAGGAGGTATGCGTAGTGGAAAAATGAGGGAGCCATTTCTAAACTGATGAAATTGCAAGTAAAAAGGGTGTGAGGAATGCGTAGTGGAGAAACGCAAAAGGTCTGCCAAGCTTCATCTGAAATGGAAAATTGGTGAATTATAAAGATCAAATTGTTGGAAGGAATGCACAATGAAAAACGCAGGAGGTCTGTCAAGCTGGCAAATTGGTGAAATGAAAAGATCAAATTGTTGGAAGGAATGCACAGTGGAAAACGAAGGAGGTCTATCAAGTTGGCAAATTGGTGAATTATAAAGATCAAATTGTTGGATCTGTAAGTGTTTGTACAGGGAACAAAACACCGATATGATTTTTAAAATTGTTAGTTTTGTTATACAATAAAATCTTTATATATATTAAAATGAATATTATTTATAGTATTAATTACTAGGGTTTATAACAGAATAAATATGGATAGATTGAGTTGATCAGTTTTTTATTTTGATAGAGTGTTAACAGAGTTGCTTTAACAGATTTAGTTTTGATATTGGAAAAGTTTTGATAGAGTATTAACATACAGGTTGATTTTAATATTGGTATTTTTTAATTGATTCTACAGAGAAGAAGGGAGGAGCTAGGGAGACTAACAATCTCTTTACAAGTTGATGCTTTCAAATAGTAGAAGCTGGAAACAAAGAGGTAGTTTCTGTAACAAACCGATTTTGACCTCGTTTGCATTAAATGTATATGATGTATATATTGTAATTAATCATGGTGTGGAGCTATAGGAAAAATCCCCACCATCGCTTTAACGTTATATGTTCGACGGTTAAAATTGATGCCGGTGGTATTTTGTGCTAGCCAGGCACATTATATTTTGGACATCATGTAAATATGCATTTTAATTAAAAATACCCATAACTAGCTATGTCAATGCAACAATGATGAGAAGGGGCATGATTTCCTAAGGATAGGGGGGGATATTCAAACCTTTGGGCCAATGGGGAAAAGCCAAATGTCAGAGGGAGAACCCATCAAACTGTCAACTACCTTTCTTGTCTCATTCACCCAATCATTTATTATTTCCAGAAATTGGTTGGGTTGGTTATTGCATGGGATGGGCAAGGTATGACAACCCAAATTCGAATTGGAGAAGCCATCAATTTTTGGGAAACGCGTTTTGACTCCTTGGGAAAGCAAAAACCCAAAAACGCAGGCCATTGTGCCATGCTTGGGGGTTTTTCATATTTTTCCTTCACGTGAGCTCTCTCGGGCATTCAAAACTTCCCGTGTGTGAAATAATTCACGTTTTTTTTCTTCCCCACGATTTTGGAGCTCTTGGCATTCACCATTCACGTTCTCTGTTGTGTTCTTCATTTTTCCCAGGGCTGGGAAGTGTTCTTGTTAATGTTCAGCGGTTGGAATCACTCCACTGTTGGGGAATTTCGTGTTTCAGAGTTGCAGAGCCAATGGGGGGAACAGAGCCATGAATTTTTGGTTTCGATTGAGGTTGTTTTGGCCACGTTAGGGCCATAAACAAATTTGGAATTCGAATTGCTGCTAAGGGGGTTGTTTTACCAATTTGCAAATTCGTTTTTGGCTCCCAAGCCGATTTTCATCAATCCTAGATTTGGAAATTGTTGTGTATGCCTCTGCTGTTTTGGTTGAACTATTTTTGGAGTGGAAATGGGGTCTGAGCTTGCTTGATAAACCTAGTGTGTGTAGGAGCCTCACACAAAGAGCTAGAGGGCTGAATTTCTTCTCTACACCCCCTAAATAGAACTAGAAGGGAAGGCATGGCTCGAGGGACTACATAGTAGAGAAGGGGATGCTTCCTTGTGATGGGTGTGTGTGGATGTCTTAGAAGTCAGGATAGTTATGGTGCAGGTGTCCATGGCTCTTGGATTGAGCTACTAGCTTAGAATCCAACCTTTCTAGTTCCCTGTTAGCCTAATAAACCCACCTGTGTTGGCTTGGCCTAGTTTTGTGTATCCTTGGCTACGTGTGAGCCTACTAATTTCCCCTTATTCCTTATGGAATCATGCCCAGCTCAGGGGTGGTAGTGTTGCTGAGTGATTGATGAGCACACTGGCCTATGGTTGGGTGGAACATTGTAGCGACGTAGATGGTTATGGAACAAACTTCCTCTAAGATAAGTATTCTTGTGTTTAAATCCTTGCAACTGTGTTTCTTTTATAAATCCATATGAACATGTTAAATGCTATGAATGAATGAAATTGCTTCCGTTGTTTCATAATCATTTATGCATCTGTGTATGTTTAAGTTCAATGCATTTTATTTTATGTTCATGGGGCTAGATTGCCTGGAATGTTAGTAGTATAGTCATGTCCTCTCGCTGATAGAAGGGTCGGGACGTGACAGATTGGTATCAGAGCATTAGGTTGCAGTATTGGGCCTCTATGGGATAAGGAAATCAATTGACAGAGGTGAGGGTAACTTTTGTTGAATACAAACCAACATTGAAAAAAAATGAAAATTTTCTAAGTATGGTATGTCAGATGACTTTGGCTAAGTCTATTCGATACATCGGAAGAGAGCCGATGTAGTGCCTATAATGTCTGAAGGGAGCCGCAACGGTAGCGTTGTTCCCTTCTTTCTTTCGACATGACGGATGGAAATCAAGAACCTTCTAATGCAGTGGATACTTCGACATGTGTAACTTTGAGTCTGAGCTGCTATAGTGGCTACTACGCCTGAGATGTGAGTCGGTGACAGCAGTTCAACTTGCAGAAAGGAAGCCGCAACTACAGGAAGGGAAAAGAGTTGGGAGCCAATGCACATCATGAGAGGCAAGTGGACGAAAAGAAAATTTGAAAAGAAAATCCAAGTATGGAAGCTGCGGAAGGAAGTCAAACTTTGAGCCGCTATGGCGGCGGGCAAAAGCTGAAGAGGAAGCCTCTACAGTGGCAGAATGAAGACAAATACCAAGCAGATACACAGTGGATGGAAATTAGAGTTTGAGCTGAAACAACGGCTGGCGGAAAAATATGTTCGAGCCGACGTGCGGCGGAGAAAAGATGGAAACGGATCCAACGTAGAGGTGACTAGAAAAAGAAGAACGATCCGCAACGACGGCTGGAAACTGAAAGTTGAGCCGCTACAGTGGCGGCTGGAAAAAGAAATTGTAGTTGACGATGGCAGATGACAAATGAAGATCGAGCTGCTACAGCGGTGGAGGGAAGTTGGGGAAAGAGCAGCTACGGCGGGTGAAAAACAAGGATCGAGCCGCTGTAGCAGGTGAAAGTAAAAAATATTTTCGATGCAGCGGGTGAAAATTTTGTCGAAATAGAGAAATTCAGTAGGGTTTTTCAGTGAGATCTGCAGGGTTAGAAATATGAAAAATGGTAGCCTGTTTATGCACCAGATTGCGTGAAATCGATGAATTTACAAAAAAAAATCAAGTTGGAAATTCTGAGATAGAGTCTAATGGGAGGAGATTTCAAGAGACTCCCCCAGATTTTGCAACCACCATGAGAATCCTAAGGGTGGAGATGAAAAGTTACAGGGTAGATAATGAAAGATTGGTTAAGGCTCAGGAGGAGCAGAATCAGCTGAATGCAGCCATGTTGCAAAGTTTGACCAACATCCAGAGGCAGATGAACTCTGGGGACCGGACAGTAAGACCGGAAGGTAGTAAGAGTAGTACCAGAAGAAGAAAGAGACCTCCGAGTGAGTCATTTGAATCTAAAGGATCCACTGGGGATTCAAGCTCTTCATCTCACAGGAATGAGAGGAAGAGGTGTTATCAGAACCATTCACATGATGAATTTAAGAAGGCAAGGCCTCCTACCTTTAATGGTGAGATAAAGAATGGACAAGAAACTAAATCTTGGCTTCTTGGGATGAGGAATTATTTCCAAGTCCAAGACTATTCAGGAAATATGAAGGCGAGAGTAGTCATCTTCAATTTGACTGGAAGAGCGTCCATATGGTGGGAGCACTTTAGGTAGGTAAAGAAGATCAATGAAAGGAATATTGTATGGAAGCAGTTCCAGAAGTATTTCAAGCAGAAGTACCTCTCTAATAGGTACTATGATGATAATATTAAAGAGTTCCATGAGCTAAGATTGGGATAGTAGACCATGGAAGAATATGTAAACAAGTTCCTAGAACTTTTGAGGTATGCTAGGTACATCAAAGATGAAAAAGTGAATATCCATCATTTCCTGAGTGAATTGCCTTAGTCTTACAAAGACAAAATTGAGTTTTATGAACCTAGAACTCTTGAAGAAGCAATAAGGAAGGCTAAGTATTGCTATGAGCAAAGCAAAGGAAAAACTGATTATCATAAGACATGGAAGGAAAAGAAGAACGAGAAGTATTACCAAAAGAAGAAAGGTTTCAAACCTTCTAACTTCAGGAATCAACAGAAGCAGCCATCCCAAGTGGAGAAGAATCCAGCCAGAGTGGTGGGAGAAAATCCCAGAGAACCACATCGGAACAGAGGACCACTCCAATGTTGGAAATGTGGAGGACCTCACATGCGCAGGAATTGTCCATTTGAGAATGAGAATGCAAGGCTAGCTTACAACATTCAATAGGCAGAAACAGTGGGTCAAGTAGCGAGGGTCGTCCCTAGGATCTATGCAGCACTGGAGGACCACCAAGCATATCACCAGTCAACTATGGTTGAAGTTGCAGGTAAGATTGTTGAGCAATCTGTTTCTATTTTGATTGACCCTGGTTCTACTCACAGTTACATTACTCCTAGAGTAGTGGATATTTGTGCTTTTAAGAAAGTAAAGCATAGGAAATCTTGGTTAGTTCAGCTAGCCACTGGAACTAAGAGGAAGGTTAGTGAAGTGGTATAGAAATGTCCATTGGTTATGAGTGTATTGGTCACTTGTGTAGATATGAATTTTCTACCACTTGGTTCCTATGATGTTCTCATTGGATTGGATTGGTTAGAAGCCCATAGGGTAAAACTTGACTGTTATAATAAGACCTTTGAGTGCTTGAATGAAGAAGGCAACTCAAGGATTCTAAAAGGCATTCCAAAGATGATTTCTATTAGGCATATTTCAGCAATGCAATTGAAGAAGTTCTATAGGAAAGGTTTCCAGTTATATGCAACTCATATTTTGGAGGTAACAGAGGATGAAAATCCTAGGTTGGAGGACTATGAGGTGTTGTAGGAATTCAGGGATGTGTTTCCTGATGAGATTCCAGGGCTTCCTCCAAAGGGGGACATTGATTTCACAATTGAACTTGTGCCAGGAGCATCACCAGTCTCCAAGACACCCTACAGGATGAGCACACCAGAAATGCTAGAGCTGAAGATGCAACTACAAGAGTTGTTGGAGAAGAAGTATATCAGGCTGAGTGTGTTTCCTTGGGGAGCACTAGTTCTATTTATGAAGAAGAAAGATGGTACACTCAGGTTGTGTATCGATTACAGACACTGTTGAAAAAGGTTACGGTGAAGAAAAAATATCCTTTTCCTAGGATTGATGACCTCTGTGATCAAATGAGAGGAGTAAAGGTATTTTCCAAGATTGACTTGAGGTCTAGTTACCATCAGGTAAGAATAGAGGATGAAGACATTCATAAGACAACCTTCAGAACAAGGTATAGACATTATGAGTTTGTAGTAGTACCATTTGGTCTCACAAATGCACCAGCTACATTTATGTGTCTTATGAATAATGTCTTCAGTAGGTATTTGGACAGATTTGTTCTTGTTTTCCTTGATGACATTCTTATTTATTCTAAGAATGAGGAAGAGCATGAATAACATCTAAGATTGACGTTGCAATTTCTCAGGGAGCATCAGTTGTATGCAAAGTTAAGAAAGTGTGACTTATATAGGGATAAGATTCATTATTTGGGTCACATTATCTCAGATGAGGGCATATCTGTAGACCCTGAGAAGATAGAGGCCATTATGAATTGGCCTACTCCAAGAAATGTGACAGATGTAAGCTCTTTTATGGGACTTGCAGGATACTATAGGAGATTCATTGAAGGATTTTCCAAGGTTGCACATCCAGACACTTATTTGCAAAAGAAGGGAATAAAGTTTGAATGGACATCGAGGTGTGAAGAAAGCTTCCAGCAGCTGAAGAATATTCTCACAAGTGCACCAATATTGAAGATTGTAGACCCATAAAATATTTTGTGGTGTGTACTGATGCATGCGGTCAAGGGCTTGGAGGAGTCCTTATGCAAGACAACCACGTGATATGTTATGAGTCAAGAAAGTTGAAGGAGCATGAGAAGAACTATGCCACTCATGATCTAGAACTTGAAGCCATAGTACATGCTCTAAAGATGTGGAGGAATTACCTGATAGGCAGAAGATTTGAGATAAGGACAGATCATTGTGGTCTGAAGTATTTGTTCGATTAGTCTACTCTAAATGCTAGGAAAGCTAGATGGCTGGAGTTTTTATGTGAGTTTGATTTCAAAATCAAGCACATAAAAGGAAAGGCGAATAAGGTAGCTAATGCACTCAACAAGAAGGTGCAGGAAATGCATGTGGCATCTCTTAGTATTTGCCAGTCAGATTTGAGACATCATATTTTTAATCATACTGCTGGAGATGAATTGTATGAGTAGGTAAAAGACAAGTTGTAGCAACAAAGTCTTGAAAAGAGATATGAGGAATATAAATTGGAAGAAGATGGAATTCTTACTTAGAAAGGCAGAGCCTATATTCCAAATGTAGCAGATTTGAGGAGAATGGTTATCGATGAGATCCACCTAGTTCCATATTCTGGTCATCCAAGATATCAGAAGATGATTGATATAGCTATAAAGCAGTATTTTTGGCCAGGAATGAAAAAGGATATGGCTGAGTATATTTCAAGGTGCATGAAATGTGGGTAGGTAAAGGTTGAGCATCAACACCCTACAGGTTTGTTGCAGCCTTTGTCAGTTCCAAAATGGAAATGGGAAGTTATTTCCATGGATTTTATTATAGGATTGCCAATGACTTGGAGGCAACATGATTCCATCATGGTTGTGGTGGACAAGTTGACAAAGGAAGCAAATTTTATACCAGTTAAGTCTACGCATAAGACTAATGACATTGCAAATATCTTCTTGGAGGAAATTTTCAAATTGTATGGATTGCCTAAGGCAATAATTTCTGACAGAGATGTCAAGTTCACTTCCAATTTTTGGAAGGGTTTGTTTGCATATTTGAGTACAAATTTGAACTTCAGCCTTGCCTACCATCTTCATACTGATGGAAAGAGAGTAAATCAAGTGCTTGAAGACATGCTTCGCATGTATGTGATGGATAAACCATCCAAGTGGGAGGATTATTTACAATTGGTAGAATTTTCCTGTAACAATGGACAACAAGCATCCTTAGGGATGAGTCCATATGAATATTTGTATGGAAGAAGGTGTAGAACACCAGTGACTTGGGATAATCCAGTGAACAGGTCTGTGCTTGGTCCAAAATTGCTCAAGGATATGGAGAAAGAGGTTGTAAAGATTAGGTAGAATATAAAAGCAGCTTAGGACAGACAGAAAATCTATGCAGATAAGCATAGGGTGAATAGAGAGTTTATTATTGGGGATCATGTTTACCTCGGAGTGAGGGAAAAGAATATTTCCTTGAAGCTTGGAAGTTGTGTCAAGCTGTCACCTAGATATTGTGGGCCGTTTGAAGTGCTTGAAAGAATAGGGCCAGTTTCATATAGACTTGCATTTCTTGCTAGCACTAGGGCTCATAATGTTTTTCATGTTTCTTTTCTTAAGAAATATGTACATGATCCTAACCATGTGATAAATTGGGATGTGATTCAGGTGGAACCCAAGGGAGAGTTCCAAATCGAGCCAATGCGCATCCTCGACAGGAAGGTCACAATGCTCTGGAACCGAGCCATAGGGTAGGTAAAGGTGCAACGGGAGCACTACGGTCCTGAAGAGGCTACATGGGAGCTGAAGGATGCCATGCGATTGACACATCCATTTTTGTTCAATTTTGTGGAACACTGAGGCGATGCAAGTGAGCATTTTGTTCACTTTTGTAAAGCATTGAGGCCCAGTGCTATTTAAGGGGGAGGGGAATTTAACACCCCAGTTTTGACCCCATTTCCATTAAATGTATATGATGCATATATTATAATTAATCATGGTGTGGAGCTATAGGCAAAATCCCCACCATCGATTTAATGTTATATGTTCGGCGATTAAAATCAATGCCGGTAGTATTTTGTGCTAGCTAGGCACATTATAATTTGGACATCATGTAAATATGCATTTTAATTAAAAATACCCACAACCAGCTATGTCAATGCAACAATAATCAGAAGGGGCATGATTTCCTAAGGATAAGTGGGGGTGGGATATTCAAACCTTTGGGCCAATGGGGAAAAGCCAAATGTCAGAGGGAGAACCCATCAAACTATCAACTACCTTTCTTGTCTCATTCACCCAAACATTTATTACTGCCAGAAATTGGTTGGGTTGGTTATTGCATGGGATGGGCAAGGTATGACAACCCAAATTCGAATTGGAGAAGCCATCAGTTTTTTAGAAACGTGTTTTGACTCCTTGAGCAAGCAAAAACCCAAAAATGTAGGCCATTCTGCCATGTTTGGGGGCTTTTCATGTTTTTCATATTTTTCCTCACCATTGTTCCTTCACGTGAGCTCTCTCAAGCATTCGAAACTTCTTGTGTGTGAAATCATTCACGTTTTTGGTCTTCCCCACGATTTTGGAGCTCCTCAAATTCACCATTCATGTTCTCTATTATGTTCTTATTTTTTCCCAGGGCTGGGAAGTGTTCTTGTTAATGTTCAACAGTTGGGATCACTCTTGGGAGTTTTTGTGTTGTTTCCACCTCTCCACGGTTGGGGAATTTTGTGTTTCAGAGTTGCACAGCCAATGGGGGGAACAGAGCCACTAATTTTGGGTTTCGATTGAGTTCATTTTGGCCACGTTAGGTCCATAAACTAATTTCGAATTCAAATTGCTACTAAGGGGGTTGTTTTACCCATATGGAAATTCGTTTTTGTCTCCCAAGTCGATTTTCATCAATCCTAGATCTGGAAATTGTTATGTATGCCTTTGTTGTTTTGGTTGAACTGTTTTTGGAGTGGAAATGGGGTCTGAGCCTGCATGATAAAACTAGTGTGTGTAGGAACCTCACAAACAGAGCTAGAGGGATGACTTTCTTCTCTGCACCACTTGAATAGCACTGGAAGGGAAGGCATGGCCCGAGGGACTGCATAGAAAAGAAGGGGATGCTTCCTTTTGTTGGGTGTGTGTGGATTTCTTAGAAGTCAAGCTAGTTCTGGTGCAGGTGTCCATGGCTCTTGGATTGAGCTCACTAGCTTAGAATCCAACCTTTCCAGCTCCCTATTAGCCTGATAAACCCAACTGTGTTGGCTTGATTGATTTTTGTGTATCCTTGGCTATGTGTGAGCCTGCTAGTTTCCCCTTATTCCTTGTGGAATCATGGCCAATTCGGGGGTAGCAGTGTTGCAGAGTGATTGATGAGCACACTGGGCTATGTTTGGGTGGAACGTTGTAGCAACGTAGCTGGTTGTGGGACATGCTTCCTCTAAGATAAGAATTCTTATGTTTAAATCCTTGCAACTGTGTTTGTTTTATAAATCCATATGGACATGTTAAATGTTGTGAATGAATGAAATTGCTTCCGTTGTTTGATAATCATTTATGCATCTGTGTATGTTTAAGTTCAATGCATTTTATTTTATGTTCATGGTGCTAGATTTCCCGGAATGTTAGCAGTATAGTCGCATCCTCTCACTGGTAGAAGGGTGGGGATGTGACATTTTCCTGAGGTATGAGCCTCATCTAAGTTATTGCTTAGATAAAATATGATGTAATTGAAGTTGCTTGTTTATTTTAGATCCATAAGAAGAAGAGGTTTTTCCCTTTATGGGATTCCTCAGGAATATTTTGTGTTTCTGTCCATTTCATGTGATTGATTGTTATAAAATAATCAATTGGTTTAAATTTGCAGAAAAGAAGTAATTTGTTTTTAAAGGAAACATTGTTAAAAATTGTATACAACTGATTCACCACCCTTCAGTTGTCTGACTTCATTAACAATTGGTATAAGATCCGGTCACTTTAGAACTCAATTTAGTCACTAGAAGTGTGGTCTATTATTATGGATAAGAAGTATGAATTTACAAAACATGGATTACCTCTATTTGATGGACATAATTATGCTTTTTGGAGTATCAGGGTGGAATTTTTTTTGCAGACTCAAGGAGTAGATGTTTGGTAAGATGTGTTGAACGAATATAGTGCTCCAGCAAACATTCCAATAGATTTTGTAGGTAAGAAACTTTATGAAAGTAATTCCAAAGCTATGTATGCAATACTTGGAGGTTTAGCAAGGTCAGAATTTGTTAAGGTCATGCACTATGAGTCAGCAAAAGAATTAGGGACAAGCTGAAAAATGTTTATGAAGGAGACTCCTAAGGTGAAGAATGCTAAGTTAAAGTCATATAGGAGTCAATTTAAAAAGTTTAAAAATGGAAGAATATGAAGATATAGCAACTTATTTTCTTTTTATTGATGAAGTAGTAAATACCATGAGAGGTCTAGGAGAAAAAGTTAAAGATGTTGATATTGTGCAAACAGTACGTAGATCTCTAACTCTAAGATTTAACTCAAAAATATCCGCTTTAGAAGAAAGAGTTGATATTGGTACTTTAGAAATGGATGAACTACATGGAATACTAACATCATATGAGATGAGGAAATCTGGTAAGGATTCTTTCAGGAAAGAAGCAACTTTCAAGGATGAGTGAAACTTTGAAATCTCATAGATTTGAATTCACTTTCCTAGATTTCAATGCCCATACCCAATTCTTTCTTTCAACACATTCCCCTTTTCTTTAACTAATTGTTTGTATACACCATGCTAGAGTCCTTAACCAACAAATTAAATTGAATAGAAACATTATCCCTTCCAGAAGAATTGCTTAAAAATTATCAAGTATATATTTTATGTTGGAATTATTAATGAGACTAAGAGGGGGGTGGGGAATCAATATTATGTGTAGATCAAACAATTTTTCATCTTACAGTTTATGCACCAATTTCAATTTCAATCATATCAATAAATGACAAATGTGCGTAGAGTATTTGGAAAGTAACTTTATATGTACATATACAATTTTGATTACATAGATAGATGGGAAACACCAATCTCCAAGTTGTGAGCACTAAATCACTCGCACATCAATCTAATTACACCAATCTCACAAATAAGCACCAACACTTTTTATTATGCTCCAATCTATGAGGACACCAATCCTATGTGCAAGCACCAACTTATTTTATACAAGATCCAATATGTGAGGAAACCAATCCTCTACGCAAGAACCTACATAATGTGTTTGGGAACCAACCTAGGAGAAGAATATAATCTCCTATCCTTTGCCTATCCTACCACCTTGGTTCTCCAACTCCAACTGGAAGAAAGCTCCAACTCTCGATCCTTTCCTCTTTTGAAACATATATAAATGTATGTTTGTCACACTGTACATTTAGATCTATTTATACTACCTACGATATCTGATCCACTACCTCGATCAATGATTTCCCCACATACCACTTTACTACAACTGCATATATTTTGCATAATCATGTGCTTCACTATCTATTCTGCACACTGATCCTATTATTTTACACTCTATTTCATTTTTGTGAACTGTTTCTCTTGCTTCATACTCTACTTGAATTCTACACACTATATTGATTCATCAAACTGCGATGATTCTGCACACTTCCTCAATTATTTACACTCCTCTAATTCTATGCATTGTATGCTTCTCTACTTTTCTACTATGTGCTATTATCTCTGTATTGTTTTGTTCTTTTGGATCAACGAGACATTAATACCCCAATGATTTGAAGCTTGCAAATTTAGAATACTACATCTTGCGCATATTCAAGCTTACATTAACATTTCCATCTCTCTCTTATTTATACTATTCTTTCTCAAATAATGTGTAGAGAAGTTGGGGTTCCTTTGATTCGGTGATACTACTTCTTTCTTTTCGTTCAAGCTTCTTATTGTTTCGTCGGTGTGCACTTTTGTATCATTAATGATTTTGTGGGATTTTCACACTATAGGACCATCACTTTGTGGGTCATTTTCACTAGAGTACCATCACTTGGTGGGCCTTGTGCACTACTGAGACTTGTATGCATATTTTCACTATATACTTATTCATACTAGCTTCAAGTCTTCATGCGTCTTTCTTGACATCACCATGCTTCTTATTTGACATCAACGAAAACACCAAAGTTCAACATTTTCCTTAGTCGATACCCTCAAAGTTCAGTCCAATCTCAAATTCCACATGATAAAGACTTGATTCCATCCACAAAGGATATAGGGAAAAACAAAATTTTCTTAATTAGTTCATCCCTAATTATGCTACAAAGTGCATGAATTCTTACATATTTTGCATCAATACATCAGATATTTCTAGGATGGCCATGTTCAACAATCCTTGAAGACATCAAAGAAAGATTATGGTGAGGACCATTGCAAGCATGCCATCTATTACATTAGCAAAACCTGGAAAACCTTGCAAACATGCAATCATTGGCATTTTAGTATAATTAGGTGAGTACCATTTCAAACCTTCAATCTATTACATCAAAAAAACCTTGTGTAAACCATGAATCAATGACAACCAAGATGAGAAGTTGGCCTTGCATATTGTCCTTTGAATTCAGAAATTTTGGCATTAGTTCCTTATACATAAAAGTAAAGTAATCACAAAGTCAAACTCAATGCATTATATAATAGGGTGACTATGGCCCTCACTAAGTTAATAATTGATCACCACCCAAATATACTTTTGCAGTGGCTATTTTTGGCCTTCACTCTTTCATGAATACATTCAAATATTTGAAATTATTGGGTTCCTTTCATTTTATCGTATCTAACCCCATCCTTTCTCTAATTCTCTCTCTCTTATTCTCTCTTCTTCCCCTTGTATATCTCTCTCTTTGTTACCTAATCCCTAACCCTATATACCATCTATCTCTAACCCTTCCCCCTTTCTCCTAATCCCCCTCTCCCTACCACTAACCATGCGCTCTCTCTCTCTCTCTCTCTCTCTCTCTCTCTCTCTCTCTCTCTCTCTCCCCAAACCCCCACTCCTCACCCTCCTACCTCTACCCCCACTTTATATATATCTCTCTATGCCATACCACTAACCACCTCCCCAAGGATCATCTCTCTCTATATATCCCTCTTCCCCCTACTCCCCGCTACCCTTAACCACCCACTCACTCACTCTCTCTCTCTCTCTCTCCCGGTATCTCACCTACTCCTACCACTAACCAACACTAAAACCATCCCTCGTTCTCTCTATTTATCTCTAAAATCCTAACCCTCTCTCTCTCCTCCCAAAAATCCCACCCATCACCCTCCTACCCCTACATCCCACTCTATCTCTTTCTCCCCTACTACTAACCACCTCCGCCTTGCCCCTACTCCTCCCCTACCTTTAACCACCCACTCACTCTGTCTTTCTTGGTTTCTCACCTACTCCTACTACTAACCACCACCTTTAGATCTCTCTCTCTCTCTCTCTCTCTCTCTCTCTCTCTCTCTCTCTCTCTCTCTCTCTCTCTCTCTAAACCCCTAACCCCTAATATCGCACTCACTCCCTATCTTCCCCCTCCATTTTCCCATTCTTCACCCTCCTTATCCTACCGCAACTCTTCAATGTGTTGTAAATTAGGGGATTTTGATATTATTAATATATTTTCATTGTCGTAGCTTAGGATGTTTTCCAACTTTGTGACATGTCACAAGACTTTAGTTGAAATCCCTACAATATTGTGGTGCATAATGTCTTCTCTTATTTTTTGGAATTCATTTAGAGGAATAGAATCACTACCACTTTCAAAATATGTAGTGCTTGATGCAAAATGATCCCATTTATTTTTTCACTTGCAATTGTATGGAATGATTCTCACAATCTCATTTCAAATGGTATTTATTTTGCAGGGGAAATAAACTTACTTTCTTAAAAAAAAAAATTGGAAATGGGAAATAAATGCAATAGAGTAAAAAATCCAAGAAGGAAGGATCTACCCCCTAAAAAGGTCCATGATCTAAGATAAAAACATAGCTTGGGGATGGAAAAACATAGACACTCATGATACGATGACCTCTAGTTCGACACTAGAGGTGAATTGAATGTGTCCAACAGAACCCACTCAAATACTAACATCAAGTCATCCTCCGATCAATAATCCATTGGAAATAAATGATCAATTGGTTGGAGACATTCAATTATTGGAATATGTTGAGTATTTAAAATTAGTTTGAAATATCCCCAAGAATATTAGACACATGTGAAACATACTCCCATTCTAAACCAAGGTGTGAATGAACTGCCACAACAAAGTGGTCGTGGGAATCATACTTCTTCTATACCTCCTTTACCTCAATCGTCTAACTCACGACGAAGAAGAACTCCTAGACATATTCACGTGGATGAAAGGGCACTAGAAGGCCTTGAAGGTAAGTTACCTTAATGAACTGTTGATTGGAAATGTAGAAAAATTGTCGAAGCATTTTTTGAATCCAAGAGTGATGCATCAAAATGTCAATTATGACTGAGATTTGTTAAATTCACATTGTTTAGCCTATGTTAGAAAAATTTTAGGCATAAATGTAGTTAAAAGTGTAGAGGCTAATGGTCATGTTGTTAGAGATCTTCAAGTTGCATTTAATTTAATTGGAAAGATGGCTCATACGAAATATACTAATGTGTCATGTTAGGTGTTATTAAAATCAATTGTGAACAAATCCACAAGGCATCGCCACCTTCTGTCACACAAATCTCACATATTTAAAGTATATAGAAAGAATCCTCATAAGTATTCTTATGTTAGAGAAGAAATCAACATTCCAGGCCGTTCAAAATAATGTTGGGCATTCATTGGTAGCTTTCCTCATTAAGGCAGTAAGCTAATTGATGTTGTTAAAGAACTAGTGCAAAATTTTTGGCCTGAGAATACTAGGTCGTCATCTAATCAAGGAAATGTTATAAAGTTCAAGATATTTATATTAGAGGAGTTTTGAGAACTAAAATGGGCCTCATAAGGGAAATAATAAAATAAAATTTCTAAATTTTGGAGGGGAAAAAGAAAAACTACTTTTTCTTATTGTATTTTTGACATATCTCCTTATTGGTTCATCCAAAGTTCGAGTTTGGGGACTCATTGGATGCGAAAATTTAATTCTTCATCCAACCCATACCCACACTACATACTTTTGAGATGCACACAACACCCAAAAATAAACATTTCAATAAAGAAACATATTTTAATATTGAAATACGTTTTTTATTGAAAATTTCAGTTTTGGGTGTCGTGGGTACCTTAGAAGTATGTAGTGTTGGCATGGGTTGGATGCAGAATTTAATTCCACATCCAATGAGTCCCCAAACTCAAAATTTGGGTTAACCCATAAGGATATATGTCAAAAATACGATAAGAAAAAATAGTTTTTCTTTTTCCCTCCATTTGTTTTACAAATTTTACCCTTATGGTTGACATCATCATCTTGAATCCTATTGGTTCTTATAAAGTGAATTTTAATGGTACAATTTTTGTTTTGAGGCTCATGTTTTACCTC
Organism: Pseudotsuga menziesii; assembly: GCA_001517045.1. Taxonomy (NCBI): domain Eukaryota; kingdom Viridiplantae; phylum Streptophyta; class Pinopsida; order Pinales; family Pinaceae; genus Pseudotsuga; species Pseudotsuga menziesii. The sequence continues at coordinate 117,670 of LPNX010248958.1, forward strand.
AAAACTCCCCTAATGCTAATGAACATGAACCCCACATCAAGAACTTCCTTGACACATCACAAAAATATAACCGCATGACAAATATAGAAGATGCACGTAGCATGGTAGCCGGATGATCAATATAGAAGATGCATGTAGTGTTGTAGCCGGATGAGCAATATAGAAGATGCAGGGATAGCTTTCCCATTGGAACCATATTGTCAGTTGTGGATTTTGTTTAGAACTACACTCTTTATTCACGAAATGAGATTGAAAGTCAATACTACCATTTAGACCAAGTTAGTATAATGGTACCTATAACATGCAAATATGTGCTATAGAGTAGTGACGACAAGAGGTTAATAATGAAGGAAACAAATTTCTAGATTAGCTCAGATGACAGATGACATGACCTACATTTTGTACAACATTGCTTTCATATTTTCTATGATAGAATAAAGGAGATAGATATATAGATGCATCAAAATTGGATATGGTCATATGGTTGTGTGGTCCAGTTAAAAAATCCTCATGTATTCCAATGGTTGAGTATTTTGCACAAGAAATATTATGTGTTGCATTTATGGAACTATTTTGAGACTAGGAAAAGGAAGGATGAGCACGATGGGGCTGGTGAATGTATCAAAAAAATCCTACAAAGGGAAGATATGAGGTGCATGAGAAACCCTCAGATCCAAGATGTTAGATCCATAGTTCATTGGTGCTCTGCAAAAATGTCAAATCCAACCATAAAGTAGTAGACATCAACAAGAATAAGACATGTGGTAATTTTTTTGGGCAAGTGGTTGATATAGATCAATTATGTTCTTATTGTTGCATTATAGTACATGTAACATGTGGATTTTGTTCTATTCGAAACTCAAACAACACCTTATTTGAATATTGGCACAAAAAACTTGCTTTCTCTTGCAGCCCTTGTAGTAATAGTGAGTGGGATGATTGTGAATAAATAGACTAGTTTGATGAATGGGATCATGTACCACTTGAAGTAGAACCACATGGAGTTGTTGAAATAATATAGTTAAAAAATGGTCGATCATGTATTTTGTCCAATTATGATTATATATATGATCTTGTATAGCTAGGTAAATATTTCTACAATCGTATCTCAGATCCCTTATTTTTCTTTGATTTGACCATGTTATCAAACCGCTACATGTTTTCATTTGACCTTACAATGTATATTTGCAGGACACATCTACCTAGTTGTTTCTCCAAAGGAAATGAATGTGGCACAAATTATTTGTTGGCATGATACATCCAAGGGAAGAAAACCTTCAGTGCATTATTAACTTATAGTGAAGGTGTTGAATTTCCCATTGGATCAATGGTTGTTTAGGGTGAATATATTATACTATATGGAAAGTCAATAAACACCGGTGGGTATTTATACATGGATTACATTATGGGTTCAATGGTGTGTCACTTTATGAACATGATCATTGAAACAAACATCCAACTACAAACAATGTTTAGAAAGAGCATGAAAAAGGTATGCTACTTCCTACCTCGTGTAGAGAACTAGAGAACGATCGAGACAATGAGAAACAAAGAGGATCCAGGAGGCATACATGAATTAGGTAACTATTCCAGGCTATGTACATAGTTTAGTCCTGTATTTATTTATTGATGAATGTATAACATTATTCATGTTAGACAGTTTATTTCGTGTTATGTTATATTGTTTATTTCATGTTATGTAGATCTTGTTATGTTAAATTTTTTATTTCATGTTAATGTTATGTAATCCATAGTCAATATTGTGTTATGGATCATGTTGTAACATTCCCAGTAAACGAACTTCATACATCATAAACTATGTTTTATGGCACTTCTAATTCATCCCTTTCATGGTCCTTTGTGTAGTATAACTATGTGTAATGGCAATTCATCAACACTATTCACATTTCCACAGTCAACATCGCGACCACCTTCCCCGTGCATGTGTTGTCACCATCACCATCCTCATCATCACTATATTCATCCCTATGCCCATTGTCACTATATCATCCCTGTCCTCACCCCCATGCTCACTGCCACCACCATCATCATGCTTCATCCTCATCCTCATTATCATCATCACCATCATCATTATCGCATTGTCTCATTGTCACCATCACCATAATTCCTCATCATCCTCATGCTCACATTGTCACCACCATAATTATTCTCCATCACCATCCCATGGTCATGTGTGCACCACCATCCTCCTCATTCATTATTTTTTACCACCATCCCATGCTCATTTGTCACGACAATCATGTGTGCACCGCCTATGAGAACACTATGCATGACATCCCATGCCAATGTAATCTCTCATGTGAAGTGACATCTCTACAAAACCATTGTGTGAATGTTTATGACACCCTACTACAATTTTATGGACTATGGAAAGGACAATAAACTCACATAAAATTGTTGTAATTTTAATGGACCGATGCTAGGTATCCCTAGATGACAAACTCAACCAATGAATATGATGGACTAGAAAATTAACAAACCCTAGTTTATGAAATCATGAAACAGGACAAGATTTGGGTCAAATACCCATGCAAGAGAGCCACCCGTACCATTATTATGATGTCCATATTCTAGTAGAGTCAATGGTTTTTTGATTTGAGCCATAATCGTCGTTTTATGGCCTATTTAAACTTTCCTCCTTGAAGCTTTTAGGGACACATGGTGAACCCCTATTGGGAGAATGAAAATTGATCCAGGAAGTAGAATTGAGTTCTGTGAGATATCGCAAGATTATTTTGGTAGGTTTTATATGGGAACGCTATCAATTAGTTCACAGTAGAGGAATTTGCAAAGTTGACCCCCTTATGCCAAAATTGCATTATCTCTTACTGACTCAAACCATGGTTTATGAAATCATGAAATAGAGTGAGTTTTGGCCCATGGAACCACATGAGAGAGGAACTCCTATCATTATTATAATGTCTCTATGCCAACAGAGTCAACGGTTTGTCGATCTGAGCCATATTAATTGTTTTATGGCTCGTTTAAACTCGCCTCCTAGAGGCTTTCAAGGACACATGTTGAATTCCTTCCGGTAACATAGAATTTGATTTGGAAAACAAAATTGAGTTCCATGAGATACTATAATTGTGTTTTGGAAATTTTGACATGGGAAATCTATCCACTAGCTCATGGTCTAGGAGTTTCCAAAGTTAACCCCCTTGTGCAAAAATTACATTGTCTCCTACTGAGACAAACCCTTGTTTATGAAATTGAGAAATAGGACAATATTATGTCCATGTTCCCATGCGAGAGAGGCACCCCTAGAATTGATTTGAAGTCTCTATTCCAACAGATTCAATGGTTTGTTGATCCGATACGTGATCACCAATCTATGGCTAGTTGCAACTCACCTCTTAAAGGATTTCAAGGACACATGGTGAATATGTGTTGGGGGCATAGAATTCAAACCAAGTATTAGAATTGATTTATGTGAGATGATGCAAGTGTGGTTGGGAATGTTTGACATAGAAACTCTAGCCATTATTTCACATTCAGAGGATTTATAAAGTTGAATCCTTTGTGCAGAAATTGCAATGTCTCTTACCAAGATAACCCCTATATTCCAAAATATCTAAAAATGATAGAATATGAGCCATGGACCTAGAGGAGAGATGCACCCTTAGCATTATTCCAATGTCCCTATTCCAATGGATTCGACTATTTGTCGATCCTATCCATGGTCATCTTTTTATGGCCCATTTAAATTCACCTCCTAGGCTTTCACGAACACATGGTGAATTTCTTCCAAGGGAATAGGATTTGAACCAAGCAACATAATTGAGTTCTGTTAGATGCTACAAGTGTTTTTGGGTAGGATTGGCATCGAAAATATATCGACAAGTTCGCGATCGATTATTTTCCAAAGTTGACCCCTTTGTGCAAAAATTGCACTCTCTTATTGAGGGAAACCTTAAATTCCAAAATACTTGAAAAAGGAAAGGTATGGGACATGGATCCAAGGGAAAGAAGCATCCATAGCACTATTATGATGTCTTGATTCCAATATATTCAATGATTCATCGATCCAATCCTTAGTTATAATTCTATGGTTAGTTGCAACTCATAGCCTAAACGTTTTAGGGACACCTGGTGAATTGGTCTTGGGGCCTAAAATCACCAACACGAATTCAAATTGAGTTCCCTAATTTTGGGTACATGTATCTAGGTACGGAAAATTTGGTTAAGATGATCACATGATTTTGTGGAGGTCGGTTCTATGTAGTTTGACCCCCCCTTCCCACGTGTGCAAGAATTTCCATGTGTTCCACTAAGAAATGAGTGGTAATGATGACATGATATTTACTAATGATATGAAAAATTCAACATTTGGTGCAAGTGGCACTGTGCACACCAAACTCTAACACGTGCAAATACGCAGCATATCCATGCATGCACATTCTAAGCTTGCATGTGCATGTTCCAATACCACATGTACATTAATCATTCATGCATGCACCCTTTAACTCACATCTACACCCAAGACTATTAAGGATACATATAGTTACCCATCAACAATTTTGGAATGAAGAATGCATATAGGTTTTCTAAGACTAGATAAGGTTTCTAGGGCTAAATTATTTTTCTAATATTCTACATTTCTAGATTAGGTTTATAGGCTTATATTAGTGTTTCTGAGGCATCGGTGGCATCTTTCCTTCTTCTTGTGTCTTCGGAATAGGTTCAGTCCCTCCTTTGTGCACAATAAATCCCAAGATATCAGCCTGATAGAGAAAGGATTAGTCGAAAGCACCTGCGAAGCAGATGAAGTCTCACTCGAGATATCTCTTCAATGGATAACTTCTAGAACCAGGTTTCTGCAATTGGGTGGGCAATTTCTCTTCCCTTGGAATTCTACCAAGGCACTCGACCGAAGGAAGTGGGTATAAAACTTATACTAATTACACACAATCGAGATATATTAGAATTGTTGTGCCATTAGATATTCAAAGCAATGAGTGCAATCAGATTCTTAATTATTATGCAGTGAAAAGGATTGAATAATACACACTGAACAAATAAAATCTCATAGGAAACATATAAGTGTTGCTCAGATAATTATAGTATAAAATTCATTACATCCCAATAGTATACAATGGTAATACATAAAGGAGAATTCAAATCATGAGAGATGAATTCGAATATACTAGATCAATCTCAGGGCATGGCTAACTAGAAGCGTTTAAATCACTATCAGAGATGACTAGCTAAGCTCTAGTTGTCTAATTCAGTCTTTCATTTAAACTAGTCTAACTGAGGTGGTAGGTGAGAAGTAGGTGAGAAAAGGCACCTATCCACATGCATCTATGCAAGACTCATGCTAACTGAACTGGAGGACATCTAACTAAATGTACCTTAAGCATAACTAAGCTTAACTAGTTACCAACTGCCAAAAATTGAAGGAGATTGGTGCCTATACTCCCAATGGCTCCTAAAATGTAGGAATTAGTCTAAGAGGCTCCTAAACTAATGCATGCAAGTGCAGTTAGTTCCAGTTAGCCTTTATCGGTGTTCCCCACACTCTAGTGACTATTACATGTGGCCCCATTAGGCCAAGTGGACCCAATGGTACTAGTGGACCCAATAATAATCAAATGAATCCTAATTTAGGATAGTATAATCTAATAGAAAGTTTGAACAAGGGAGGATTATAGATCCTAACACCCCCCCTGAATCATAACTTGGACAACTGTGGCCCCTGGAAACAAGGACAAGAGTCACCCATATACAATCTAAAAGATTCAAAATGCTTCTTAATAAACCAAGGAAATAGGGGAAAACCTCATGGGAACCCCCCACCCCCCTCAAAATAAGCAGTGAATCAAGAAAAACAAGTTAAAAACGTGCAAAATATTTTGCTACAATTTGTAGCACTATGCAGCAACAAAGAAGTATTATGTTTCTTTTGTGTAGCAACATCCTAAATCTGTGCATGTGAACCTCTGAATACAAACTAAATTATTATGTATGGATGAATATTCCTCTTTGGAAGAAGAAGAATATTCTCAACTGAATAAAAAATATAGACAACTGTTAGAGGAAAACTGGACCCATGTAGAGCAACTGAAATCGGCTGATGAGAGAGCAACGATGCTTGAGAATTCGAACCATGTGAGGAAAATATAAGAAACTAAAATATCGTATCCTTGAACATCGAACCATGTGAGTTAAAATCATCCGCAAGTGTTAGGAGCAAGTGTTTAGGAAAATACAGAATGTCTCCATCTTTACTAGTTCTGTGAGGAGATGAGCATGTGATCAAATAGATAGGTAGAGAAGCCCTGATACTGTGGTGACAAAATGATTGAGCTCCATAATATGATATAGCTTCATAAGTAACCAATGATTCACAAAATAAAATATCAGCAAAACTCATAAGAGGAAACTAACATCAAATCCCCAGCAGCAAGTTTGAACGAGACTTGTGGTACTTGATTTGCCACACCAAAAGTGATGAGACCAGCTAAAAGCATGAGTGAAGGCTCTTGGAACTTAAAACTTGAACCAAATAATATCATATTAGATCCAAGTAATATCATATCAGATCCAAATAATTTCCTATCAGATCCAAAAGTGTAGAATGAAATCAAATCCCTAGCAACAATTTTGAAGGAGACTTGCTAGATTTTTTCACACCAAAATTGACGAAAGAAGCTACAAGAATTAATGAAGGATATTGAAACTTAAACTAAGCCAAATAATGTCATATCAGATCCAAATAGGTTCATATTATATCCAAGAGTGTGCTCCACCGAGATGGTAGATTCACAATTTTCTCCTTCTTCAAAATTCTGAGAATTGGTGAATGCAATCATGTAGGAATTTACTAGAAGAGATAGATAAATGAGAGTGAATAGATCAATCTTAAAATATGATATTATTTCCAATAAATCCATGGTATTACTTATATGCACACCAGAAACATCATTAAATATAGAGAAATCAAATTCCTCTTCATTTTCTGAAACAATCAATGGTAAACTATGCACATAATTTAAAGTAGAAGAATCACTAGAGAATTTTTGCATAAAATGGAAGGAGAGTTTTTATTAAAAAATGGAGATTCAAATTTATTATTCTGGATCCTCCATGTGAGAAGATAATATATCATAGATCTCATAAAATTCTACAGCAACAGGAGAAGGAGTCACTCCAAGGAGACTTTCTTCAATTCGAATTGACTGTGTGGAAAATTTTGCTTCTTCTTCATCTTCAACAATTTGATTTGTTGTAGGAGAGGGCATCAACTCATCATGATGGATTTTAACTGAACCTCTCTCAACATCTAGGATTGGGGTCTCATATCCCATATGAGTTCTAGGTCCTCTTGATATAGTGAAAGTGGTGAAGGAGTCCCTAGAAGCAACCATGTAGTTGGATTCTCCAGAATCTATCAAGTAATCCTTTGACGGAGTGAGGATGGACTTTACGACATGTAATCTCTCATGTTATTGAATATTCTCTCCATAATCATACATATCTTCACCTTGTGGAAGGTAAATATTGTTTTGTACACATAGATATTTCAACTGGTCGAGGGTCTTCTTCATGCAAGAGTCTTATGGATGAAAACCCCTGATACAATAGGGACACATCTTCTTTTCAAAAGTTTTCTTCTTCTTGGAGCCCGAAGATCCTTCATAAGTATTCTAATTCTCTTTAGGCTTCGAATCAGATTATTTAGTCTCCTTCCCCTTAGGTCTCCATTTATCCTATGCTTTGGTAGAATTTGTCACTAGGAGACCTTGGTTTTTGGAAGTTTGGATGAATCCCATCTGGACCAAATTCTCTTGCTCCTGCAAAGGACTCGGCAAAGGAATAAATTGAGGCCATCTTCCAATTGGGAATCGAAGCTCCTCCGGAATGGAATATTGATACAAATATAGAATACTCAGTACCTATTTTTCTGAGTATGGAGAGCACATGTTGCTCATCCTTTCTTTCTATTTCGTACTGTCTGCATTGAAGTGCAAGAAACTTGAATTTAGTAAAGAATTTTTGTATGGTATTGAAATTGTTGGGATGTAAGACTATCGACTCATTCTCCATAATGTGTCCCTGAATCTCATCTTGCTTTCCAAACAAGACTTCAATATTCTCCCAAGCTTCTTTGGGAGTCCTCAAACCTTCAAGGTTATAGAGGAGATCTCTGGATATGTGAGTGCGGTTCAGAACCTTATTTTTCTCAGTTGGATGATGGGGCTCGACATCCCTTCCAAGTATTATCTTGAAGTATCATTTGTTGTGCAAGGAAAATTGCATATATTCCCTCCATTCCACATAATTTAAGGGTGTTAGGATCCGAGGTGTAGAAGGTTGAGAATCCATAATTCTCCTGTTGATTAGACAATATCTTCACATAATCTATGTAGCACCTGTAGAAATTCAACGCAAAACCAAAATCATTCACACTATGTTAGAATCAAGACTTCCCTCTCAACATGTACACTTTCTCAGGGTTCGTCATGCCCGCACTACCACTCTAAATGAATCCAGTGGAAGCAAGGCACTCTTTGCGGGACTTCTGTGGAAACCCAACTGCTTCTAGTGTACAATGGAGGGTAGACAGACTTGAATCTCCTCATATGACTTTGATACCATATTAGAATTTTTGTGCCATTAGATCCTCAAAGCAATGAGTGCAATAAGATTCTTAATTATTATGCAGTAAAAAGGAATGAATAATACACACTGAAAAAATCAAATCTCACAGGAAACAGATAAGTATTTCTCAGAAAATTACAGTATAAACTTCATTACATCCCAGGAGTATACAATGGTAATACATAAAGGAGAATTTGAATCATGAGAGATGAATTCAAACCTACCAGATCAATCTCACTGCATGGCTAACTAGAACTTTCTAAATCACTATTGGAGTTGACTAGCTAAGATCCAGTTGTCTAATTCAGTCTCTTAATAAGTAATAATTAGTTAAACTAGTCTAACTGAGGTGGTAGGTGAGAAGTAGGTGATAATAGGTGCCTATCCACATGCAGGAATGCAAGACTGGCACTAATTAAATTGGAGGACATCTAACTAAATATAACTGAAGCATAACTAAGCTTAACTAGTCACCAACTACCAACAACTGAAGGAGGTTGGTGTCGACACTTCTACTGGCTCCTAAAATGTAGGGATTGGTCTAGGAGGCACCTAAGCTGATGCATGCAAGTGCATTCAATTCCAGTTAGTCTCTATCGGTGTTCCCCTCACTCTAGTGACTCATACATGTGACCTCATTAGGCCAAGTGGACCCAATGGTACTAGTGGACCTAATAATATTCAAATGACTCCTAAGTTACGCTAATATAATATAATAGACATTTTGGACAAGGGAGGATTATAAATCCTAATAGATGCAACTCTTTTCAACCATCACCATATACTATAACAACAAATATAATGGAGTATAGCGATTCCAACTACAACAGTGCAATGTATGCATATAAACTCATTTGCAAGAAAATACATAAACACTTTTCATAGTAAACATACATGCGACACAACACATTTATCATGTACATATTCAACACAATATCTAAAGTGGAAACCTATCCGGGAAAAACCACAAAGGTGCTCTTCATTTGGCATGACAAATATATGGCACCTTTTTATCTGTGCACTGAGCTACAAACTTTGTTCTAGATATTATTCTCCTATCTATACATACTTCTATCTCCTCTCATGCTCTTTGGTATTCTTTCCTTGGTTCTTATCTACTTGACTCTATTGTTGACCCTCACATAGCCTAGATTGACTCAACTTATTTTAGAACTCTATGACTCTTGAATCTTATATTCTACTGTTGATTTGCAAACAGTTTGGATCAACCTAATATTCTCTATAGATCTGTGCACTTAGATGTAGAATTATTTGAATCTTTACCAAGAAACTAACTGACTCTTTATTGATATACTAGCTAAGAAACAACAAAAAATTGCTTAATAAACTCAAGAAACCCGACCTTCCTCAACCTAACAGAGTGTAACCTGCACACAGCCACGGTTTTTCCTTCTTATAGAATCTTACATGTCACTCTCAGCTAACTTCATACAGTTACCAAGATACTGTAATTCCTATTATAGCAACATATATAAGTAGGCACTAATGAATCTAATTACAAATATGTTTTGATACATGCAACTTCTGTTGACTCTGGCCGACCTCGTACCCACGATCTTTCCAAATTGTCACTTTCCAGCCATGCACCACTGCACGCATTTGGACATGGTTTCTTTTGTTGCAACTCCTCTTGTCACATATTTTCCTTATGTCGTGGTTTCTCTCTTTTCACAAGATCTTCTTCTATCATGATTATGCTTCTGTCATGATTCCTCTTCTTATCACAAGCTCTTCTTCTACCATGATTCTTCTTTTGTCGCAATTCCTCTTTTGTCACAAACTCCCCTTCTATCGTGATTCCTCTTTTGTTGTGATTTCTCTTCTTATCATGATTCCTCTTCTTGTTCTACTTCTGTCAAAACTTCCTTTCTCCCTTCCCGCGACCCGTCTCTTTTCATACTTGGAAAGAATTCCAACTGAATTCTTCCTAACTCTCCCTAGGGCCAACAGGCCCCCAAAATTCACCTGTGGCTCATCCCGAGCCATCAAATGTTTTTTTTATACTTGAATTAGGGACAAATATACCTTAAAAACCTTCAAACATTTTGATTACCTCTTTTGTCTCTTGACACATGTCTTCTTTTTCTTTCTACAAGCTTTCCAACAGGTTGGAACTAAGGTGTTCTGATAGTAGGATCCTTGTTGTTTCCACTACTTTTTTCACCCTGTGATGTACATGTTGACTAATGCATGTAATCCTTTCTGCTTTGGCTTGTAATTCTACATTTTTATCTACCCACTGCTGCTGTTGCGAGTGCAACACCGTCACTTTTTGTTGGAGTTTCTTAATTTTTACTTCCTTATCCATCTTCTCTATTATAGGTATCTTATTCACATCCTTCTTCAATTGAGTTACTTTTGTATCAATTGTACACAGCTCCTATCTGAATTTCTCTGGTTCAACAACGTCGATCAAGGCTTCCCAAGTCTGACAAACTTGGTCCATATCTTTGGCTCGTGATGACTCTGCTTCTTTGATTTTATTCATATATTTTTATGCTACTTTAATTTTCTATTCTATCACATAAAGTTATTGTTTTGGAGTGGTAGGACAGATGAGATGGAAAATTTCATCAACATCGCCATTTCTAAAAGCTGAAGAAAAAATCCCAAGTGCTTTCCTGGCCATTTGTTTCCTTGGCTTCTTTTGTCTCATAGGAAGATCATGTTGATCAACTTCTTCTTCATCGACAATGAAGTTCGTCATCTTATCGTCTTCTCTATTTCTTTGACGATGAAATATTCCATCTCATCGATGTCTTCCTTTTCTTTGACGATGAAATTTTCCATCTCATTGACGTATTCCTTTTCAACATGGGAATCAACCATCTCATATTCTTCATTTAAACACCATCACCAACTATATTTTTAGATTCTTCTACAAATGATGGCGATGATGATGGAATTTATCTCTATTTGTCACTATCCAAAATTTGGTTCAGATCGATGGGTTCTACCAATGGATACTATGCATTCTGGTGAATCATTCCACAATTCTATCTAGTGTTTTAGGTGGAATGTCCTTTGCTAGTCAAATTTCAACCGCTGCTTCATCATCCTTCATCAACATTGTTGAGACAGTTTAATTTTGTGGGAACGAAAACGCTTCTTCATTGACGAACCTGGTAGGTCGGTTCATATCCTTATCTTAGGGATAACTGGAACTTGCTTAATTTCCAATCCCATCCCTGCATGTGGTGGAACATATCTAGCATCATCTTCCATGATCATCACATGTAACATAGTTGCAATGGCAAATTATCTGAGTGTAGCTTCACTAGGATTCATAGTAACGATAACTCTATAACCAACTAACTTACTTCGGCCTTGGGAGTCGCAGAGATCAATTCCTCATTCAAACACATCAAAATGAATTGAAGGTGAAGGGTCAATGTAGGTTATACCTACTCGTTCACATTGTCCGATATTCACGCGCACATATATTGATTGAAACTATGACAACACAATTCATCATGTGGGTCAACTTGTGTGAATCATCACACGGAAACTTCTATGTATCATGCCACTTTTTTTTATGATGCCATTTCAATCATGACAGAATTGAATTAAAAGTACACCACCAAATTCTCTTAGGATTTTCCAATTAATGCCATTCAATTGTCATCTTTGTGATTCTCGTATTTCTTATGAAAGTGTCGCACTCCTTGCAACTTGTATTCCTCCTTCAACAGATTTCCTTTCTTGCAATAGACTAAGTGTTTTCGCTATCAAGTTTATATCTATTATAGACAATAAGTCCACAAGACTTCTCTTTTTACTACGACATACTTAGTAGTCTGTGACCAACAACTGCATAAAAGGCTCAAAGTTGTTCTATCTTCCTCTTCTTTTGTTGTCCTCTTTATGCAATAGAATTATAGTATGCGAGAAAAAAATAGTTGTAAGCAAGTCCACACGGCAACGTCACCTCCTTTGAAACACTTCTCAGATACTTAAATTAACCAGAAAAATTGTTCAGAAGTACTCTGTTATAAGAGAAAATATGCAGACTCAAGTGGAAAGGATTGTTGGGATTTTGTCGGCAGGTTTCCTCGTTGAGATATGAAGCTAATTGACGTTGTCAAGGAATTAGTACAAACGTTCTGGCATGATCATACCAGAACTTCATCTAATCAAAGAGATGTGCTAAAGCTGAGAAAAGGTTCTACTGAACATGAACCCCACGCCAAACACTTCCTTGACACAACACATACTGAACTCTATGAGAGAATCAAGAATGAGCACACACAATTGAACCTGGGCCAAAGGTCATTTGAGAAATGTAAACCATGGTACGTTCGTATATGCATTGATCGAAACACATGCTGTTGTAGATACCATGTAGAATATGAATATTTTTTTGACATGTATAAACATATATTTTGTGATTTGCATACTAACCTTGAGCAGGGCTGCAATGAATCTGTAATACCACCGAATGCATCGAGATATTTTATCGTCAGCATCATGTGTCCAAGGCATGAAGGACAAAAATACCATGGAAAATCATGTCTTTATGGGAATTGTTCCAGGTGTAGTGGGTTTGCTCTTTTGAACCATTGCATTCATGGAAGTGATGAGCATCAATTTGGAAATATGAGCGTGGAGATGCAGAGCTTCAAGTACGTAACCTATCAATCAGATAGTGCGAAGGAAAGTAAAAATATTGCATTGGTGAAGTCACAGGTGCAAATGATTATTGCATGTTTTTCCTCTTACATGTTCAGTTTCTACATATACATTCTTTAAAGGTCACATTCTAATACGACCCTGGTTTTCATGGCAACAGGTATGGGTATGTGATTTTTTGATGGAGTTCTACAAGAAAACCAAGCAGTATGTCCAACATGTGCACGTAGTGCGATGGCAGGATGAGCAGTACAAAAAATCTAGGGACAACTTTCCCATTGGGACCATATTGTCAATTGTGGATTTTGTAGAAAACTACACCCTTCATCCACAAAATGAAATTCATAGTCAATACTACCATTCCGACCAAGTCATCATCATGGTACATATTACGTATAGGCATGGCCCTGAGAACAACATTAACAATAGGATAATACAAAGGGAGACAAACTTTTACATCAGTGATGATAGATGCCATGATCTGCATTATGTGCAACACAGTTTTTGATTTTTCTATGATCAGCTAAAGGAGGGAGATATACAGATGGATCAGCATTGGATATGGTCGTATGGTTGTGCGGGCCAGTTCAAAAATTCCCGAGTCTTCCAATGGATGAGTATGTTACATAAGACTTATAATGTGCCACATATATGGAACTACTTTGAGACCGGGCATGGCAAAAGTGAGCATGACGGGGCCGGTGCATGCATCAAGACCACACTACGAAGGGAGGAGATGAGTTTTAACAGAAACCCCCATATCAAAGATGCATAATCCATAGTTCAATGGTGCTCAGCAACAATGTCAGACCGAACTTCAGTGGTAAGAAGGCCAGTCAAGAATTTTTGGCATGTGGTTGACATAGATCGATCACGTTCCTATAGTTGTGGCACAGTATAAGGAACACATGGATTTCATTCGGTTCGAAGCTCAAACAACCCCCTATTTGAAATATGGACGTGGAAACTTGCTTGATTTTGTAGCCCTTGTAGCAGTGGTGAACAAGATGAATGTGAATGCATGGATCGGGTTGATGATTGGGATCGTGTGTCACTTGTAGTAGACCCACATGTAGTTAGTGAAACAACCCACTTAGAGGAGGGTCAGTCAAATATTTCGACAGAATATGACCATATCTCATATCATGTACAACTAGGACACATATATGCAGTTGTTGCCCCGAAAGACAATGAATGGGGCATGGATTATTGGTTGGCATGATGCATTCGAGGTAAGCAAATCCTGAATGGATCATTGATTGATGATGAAGGAAATGAATTTCCTATTGGCTCGATGGTGGTTGAGGGTGAATATCTTACACTAGATGGGAAATCAAGAAGAACTAGTGGGCATGTATTCATGGATTACAGACCAGGTTCTGTGGTCTATCACTTCACAAACTTGATTGTTGGCATGAGCATCCATCTACAGACAATGTCAATGAAGAACTCAACCAAGGTACGTTACTTCTTGCCTCATTCAGAGCACGAGAGATTGATGGAGGCAATTAGCAATAGAGAGGATCCAGCTGGCTATATTGAATGAGATTGGGTAATTGCGCTTACACTCTACTTGGATGCCAGTTCCATGAGTGATTGAAATTGACAGCTACTATTAAAAGACAAGACGATCACGATAACTTACTCCGCTTTCTATGTGAACTCTGCAAAAGCCTTTCCCTTTCCATCTATATCGATGTCATGTCTGAATATATAGCATGTATAATTACTTATTACCAAGTATGATATGTTTTACGCACCATCTTGGTAATAAGTATTTATACATGCTATATATTCAGACATGACATCGATATAGATGGAAAGGGAAAGGATTTTGCAGAGTTCACATAGAAAGAGGAGTAAGTTATCATGATCGTCTTGTCTTTTTAATTGTAGCTGTCAATTTCAACCACTCATGGTCGTGTTGTCTTTTAATGGATTTTGACGTGTTAGCTTGCACAAGCACACTATTCTCTACATTTGACTATGCAAGAATACAAATAAGCCACTAAAGCTATGCAAGAATACAAATTTTCGTCATTTTCATTCTCAATTCCTTCAGTTCTTTTTAATTAGAGTTTGAATTATTTGAATGTAACTTTCAAGTGAAATTTTTTTATGCATGTATCTTCAATAGACACCCTTCACTGGTTTAATATTTCACCCATGTTTCTCTTACCTTTGCTACAGGAGTTTAAACATAATGTCCTTCACAGGTTTGCTAACTCTGCACTTTATATTGTTTTCTACATGTCCTTCCTGGTAAAACACTATCTTTGCAACTTTCTCTCCAATTTGTGTTGCATCAGGCTACTATTCAAAAAATAATTGCTTTAATATTGTGAAATGGTATTTGACTTGTGCATTATGCTTTCATCTCTAAATTTTAATTTCTATTCTAGTAAGTTTTTATCCTTCTTCTATTTGAGTCAATAATTAGACTTTAATAAGAAAACAGAAGGTATAACATAGAGCAAGGTCAAAGAGTTGTTCATGTTTAAGAGATACAGTTTCTATAACATTTCTTCTATCCTTTTGTGGAGAAATATAGTTCATGCCCAATATTTGTTGTGTTGGACCCAAATCCTTCATTTAAAATTGACTTCCCAAGCCCTTCTTCAACCTTTTAATAATGCTCTTACCATGCCCAACAATTAGCATGTCATCCCAGACCGAAGTGACCAAGTGTCCCTGAACGACATTTTCATGCGACTTGCAGCTTGACATAACTTGGCAACTGGAGGTCGGATCGATGAGCCATTAAATCCTTTGGTCTCCTGGCATGCCAATACCTCTAGAGGTCCCTCCCCACCACATTTGCATGGCACAGTGACTCCACATTGCATCAGTTTCGTAAACTAGGGTTTTGCTCAGTTTCCTTCAATGCAACTCTTTCACTGGTCGTTCAACTCTAAAAAACCCTCCTCCATGCCAGACTTGGTGGTGTTCCCATGTCGGCATTGGCCATAGACACCTATCAGAGCCAACGACATGCAATCTTGCTGCTCCATTTGGTTTTTTGCTCCCAGATCGAGAGTGACCAAGTGTCCCTAAACGACATTTTCATGTGACTTGCAACTCGACATAACTCGAAAATCCTAGGTCAGATCGATGATCCATTGGATTTGTTGGTCTCCTGGAATGCCATTACCTCTAGTGGGCCCTTTCCATCATGTTTTGATGGGCCAGTGACTCCATGTTGCATCAGTTTCATAAACTAGGGTTTTGCTAAGTTTCCTCCAATGCAACTCTCGCACTGGTGGGTTAACTCTGAAAAACCCTCCTCCATGCCGATATTGGTGGTGTTCCCATGTCTTCATTGGCCATACATGCCTTTCAGAGCCAACGACATGCAATCTTGTTGCTCCGTTTGGTTTTTCGCTCCTGAACCAAGAGTGACCAAGTGTCCCTGAATGGCATTTTCATGCGACTTGCAACTCGACATAACTTGGCAACCGTAGATTGGATCAACGAGCTTTTGACTCCGTTGGTCTCCTAGAATTCCATTATCTCTAGTGGGACCTCTCCACCATGTTTTCATAGGCTAGTGACTCCATTGTGCATCAGTTTCGTAAACTAGGGTTTTGCTCAGTTTTCTTTAATGCAACTCTTGCACTGGTGGGTCAACTCTGAAAAACCCTCCTCTATGCCAGTATTGGTGGTGTTCCCATGTCGGCATTAGCCATACACACCTATTGGAGCCAATGACATGCAATCTTGCTGCTCCATTTGGTTTTTCGCTCCCCGACTGAGAGTGACCAAGTGTCCCTGAACGACATTTTCATGCGACTTGCAACTCAACATAACTCGAAAAACGTAGGTCGGATCGATGAGCCGTTGACTTCCTTGGTATCCTGGCATGCCATTGCCTCTAGTGGGCCCTCTCCACCACATTTGCATGGCCCAATGACTCCACTGTGCATCAGTTTCGTAAACTAGGGTTTTGCTCAGTTTCCTTCAATGCAACTCTTGCACTGGTGGGTCAACTTTGAAAAACCCTCCTCCATGTCAGTCTTGGTGGTGTTCCCATGTCGACATTGGCCATACACACCTGTTGGAGCCAACGGTATGCAATCTTGCTGCTCCGTTTGGTTTCCCCCCCCCCGGATTGAGAGTGACCAAGTGTCCTTGAATGAAATTTTCATTCGACTTGCAACTCGACATAACTCGGCAACCCGAGGTCGGATCGATGAGCCGTTGACTCCGTTGGTATGTTGGCATGCCATTACCTCTAGCGGGCCCTATCCACTGTGTTTGCATGGCCCAGTGACTCCATTGTGCATCGGTTTCGTAAAATAGGGTTTTGTTCAGTAGATTTATTGATGTTGTAATTTGTTGTGATAAGAGGTTCTAGATATGTTATATGCTTGGAAAGAGTGCCCTAAAGGGATGTATCTTTATGGTGTTAACGTATAGTTGGACTAGGGTTTATTTTGTTGGGTTGCCTTGTGATATTAGGATGAAGATAAGTGAAATATTGAACCATAGTGACCACCTTCACACACATGTTGAGGAGAACATATGAGCATAGTAACCACCTTGGCACACATATTGAGGATGAGCATTGCAGCATTGTAACCACCTCTGACACATATGTCGAGGAGCATTGGGAACAAGAACATGTGGTACACAACTAGAGGAGGAATGAATTACATGATGAAACTTGGATATGCATAAGGACACTAGGGTTTATATATGTAAGTAAACCTTGGAGAAGGAGATATAATACTAGAGGAATTGATGGTTGTCTTGCAGAATCTATAGCTCTTGTTGTCAAGGAAAAGGAGGTAGAATTAGGGTTCCAACCCTGTAGAAGATACAAAGAAAAGAGCTAATGTCTTTGGTGATATTGCAGTCTTGTTCTTGTGTGATACATGGAGGTTAGGGAAAGACCATGGAAAACTTAACTTGATAAGTCTCAAGCTTCTTTTGATTTCTTGCTTAGAAGAAGATTTTTTTAAGTTTAGTTGATTTTCCATGGAGGTCTTGGTGCTTGTGTTGATGCAATAGAAAAAGACCTAGGGTTTGAGGAATCATCCTAGGATAGACATGTTGACGTTGAAACTGGTGCTAGACTTGTCTGAAATTCCATGTGCTTCTATGATGAAAGATGATTAGGGTTTATAAACCCTGATGAGGAAAACAATTATAGTGTGGATACCTTAATGCATGCTAGAGTTTCTTGAACTACAATCTCATTGAGACTTGCATACTGGGGTTTCATGAACTACAATTGCATACTGGGGTTTCATGAACTACAATTGCATGCTATAACTAGGGTTGAGAAGTTATGAGATGAAACACATGTACATGTACAAATTGAAAACCAACTAGGGTTTTGTGAACTACAATTGCATGCTATAACTATTGTTGATAAGTTATGATATGGAACTAGGGTTTTGTGACCTCTTTAAAAGCTATGAGATGGAAGTAGAAACACATGTACATGCACAAATCCAAAATCAACTAGGCTTTCATGAACTGCAAATTGCATGCTATAACTAGGGTTGAGAAGTTATGAGATGGAAACATGGATTTATGAGCTCTTTACAAGTTATGATATGGAAAAGAGAAACACACCTACGGTTTCATGAACTACCATTGCATGCTAGGGTTTCATGAACTACAATCTCATTGAGACTTTCATACTAGGGTTTCATGAACTACAATTACATACTAGGGTTTCATGAACTACAACTGCATGCTATAGTTTCATGAACTACAAATTGCATGCTATAACTAGGGTTGAAAAGTTATGAGATGGAAGTAGGGTTTTATGACCTCTTTACAAGTTATGAGATGGAAAAGAGAAACACACCTACAGTTTCATGAACTACCATTGCATGCTAGGGTTTCATGAACTGCAATCTCGTTGAGACTTTCATACTAGGTTTTCATGAACTACAATTGCATACTAGGGTTTCTTGAACTACAATTGCATGCTATAGTTTCATGGTCTACAATTGCATGCTATAACTAGGGTTGAGAAGTTATGAGATGGAAGTAGGGTTTTATGACCTCTTTACAAATTATGTGATGGAACTAAAATGGTATGGTATGTTGTATGTTAGTATGGTATGGTATGGTATGTTAGTACATGGTATGATGTTAGTATATTAGGGTATTGTAGGGTATGTACTATGCTGTTAGTATTGTAGGGTATGGTATGGTATGCTAGTATGGTATGGTATGCTAGAATGGTATGATGCTAGTATGTTATG
The DNA here is from genome assembly GCA_001517045.1 of Pseudotsuga menziesii. Lineage (NCBI taxonomy): Eukaryota > Viridiplantae > Streptophyta > Pinopsida > Pinales > Pinaceae > Pseudotsuga > Pseudotsuga menziesii. Next base: position 137,166 of record LPNX010248958.1, read on the forward strand.
GTATGTTATATTAGTTGGTAGGGTTTCGTGAACTCTTTACAGGTTATGAGATGGAAGTAGAAACACATGTACATGTACACATCCTAAACCAACTAGGGTTTCATGAACTACAATTGCATGCTATAACTTGGGTTGAAAATGGCCCTCCCCCTCATGTTTTCATGGCACAATGTGTCTAGATATCACTAAGAAAGCACATGTTGCGGCATTATATTATTGATGTACTAGAATATAAGCCAACAACTTGCATAATAAAACTAGGGTTCACATATTGAGACATGGAACTACAAACTAGGGCTTTATGAACTCTTTAGGTTTGAAGATAAAATTAGACTGGTTAGTATCATTTAAGTAGAAACCAAATGGTCATATAGCCCTAGGATACACTTACAAATTGAAAACCAACTAGGGTTTCATGAACTAAAAATTGCATATTATAACTAGGGTTCACAATTTATGAGATGGAACTAGGGTTTTATGACCTCTTTAGGTATATATCATTAGATTGGTTAGTATCATTTAAGTAAAAACCAAAAGGCCCTATACCTAGGCTATGCACATACATGGAATAATTTTATTGGGATTAATATGAACTACTTACTATTTCATATGTTCACAAATGCAAATACCAATGTGTGCAAATGCTAGGAACAATACTCAAATGATCTAATTGTTACAATTGAATTAAACCCTAGGTTATGAATTGAATTTATTTGTTATCCTAAACCCTAGATAACACTATTGTAGTTGATGAATAGTTACATGATAGACTCGCTTGAAATGCTAACCCTAGCTAGACTTGCCTGAAATTCCATGTGCTTCTACGATGAAAGATGATTAGGGTTTATAAACCCTAACGAGGAAAACAATTATAGTGTGGATATTTGAATTTTAGCTTATATTATCTTTATGATTGGGTAGATTCTAGCATTGGTTATGCATGCTAATTTGAGATAATTTTGGGTTGAATTTGTTAAGTAAACTTTAATAGTGTTTATTTTGTTAGATATCCTAAGTGCATACCTTTGGATAGGTCATCATGCACTTGTGTAGGCCATCAAGATGATGACTAAGGAAAATCCTCTGAAATAAAAGGAACTTGCTAGCCAAAATGACCCTTCAAACCATGATTGTACACCCAAAGAGAACATGTCGCTACCAAAGGAAGGATCAATAGGGATGACAAGATAGGAAGTGAGTGGGTAAGATAGGAAGGCAAGCAAGTGACCTTAGGCTATGATAGGTGGGCAAGAAGGCTATTAGGGCTGTCCTAAATAGGATATTACCTGTTAGGGTTTCCTCATTGATTATAAATCCTAGGTTATGCATGCTAACCCTTAAAATTCAGTTAGGGTCAGGGTTTCCTCATGGATTCTAAACCCTAGGTTATGCATGCTAACCCTTAAATTGTTAAAATTGTAACAAGTACAATAGCTCGTTAAAATTGCAAGTGCTCAATAGATCGTTATAGAAGACACATATTCATGAACTTGTTTCATTTTTTATTTGTCAAGGAAGAACAAGTTTTATGGGACATTAGCATTATGGGATGTTTTAATTTCAATTATGCATATGGTTGAAGCATGTTAGTGGTGTTGATGGGATGTTATCATCATATCGTACAAAGTCAACCTCTCTTGCAATAGACATAAAAGTATTTCCAGCCAAGCATTTAGCATTATGACAGTCCTATATTTCACTTTTTAGCTAACCAGGACAAAGGTACAATCTTTTTAAGTAAACATCAACGATAAACAATTTTATAAGTGACAAGTTTCCAAGCCAATGGGACTGTTAAACCAAATCAAATTTCCAGTCGAGTAAAATGTCTTATGACAGTCCAAGATGTAATTTCTAGTCAAGTAGGAATGAGAAGAAGTATATTCACTTGGCTTTTGATGACACAATGACTTGCAAGCAATTCGAGGACTTTTCTAGTATTTTGCCAAGTATGGCTGGGAATGATTGTTTATATACAATCCCTTTAGGGTGTCTTTGTGCCACTTTAAATTGGGTTATGGAAATTTTTTATGTGAGGCGTTAGTGAGTGGGTAAGATAGGAAGGAAAGCAAGTGACCTTAGGATATGATAGGTGGGTAAGAAGGCTATTAGGGCTTCCCTAAATAGGATATTACAGTGAATATGTTAGGGAATCTTAGAATGAGTTAGTGGTGTTCTAGGGATGTCCAAAATGGATATTACAATCAGAGATATAGGGAGTTGTGGGGGTCTAAGTAGTGTGGAAATGAAAGGAATAAGCATTGCTTTAGAGAGAGGGAAAGGTAGGAATCTAGGGAAAGGGTTTTATCAAGGGTTAGGCTAGAACAAAATGGTTTAGGTGTGTCTTATGGATGCCTAATAGGTAGTATTATAGTCTAGTTTGATAGACAGTCCTAGGGTTAGTCAAGGATAGAAAATGGAGTAGAAGACCAAAGGTTAGAATTACTATGTAAATACCAAAGGCAGACAAGTTCTTTCTATTGCAATTTGGACAACGAATAAGACTGTATTTTTATGCATTTGTGTATTTTTTTGTTAACTAAGGCTACAATGTTCATTTTTTTATGCATTTTATTATGAAATTACAGACTTTATTGCTTCGTAAGTATTGCAAGCGCATAAATTGTAAACTACTACTGTAAAGGAGTACAAAATGATATATTAATATACAAAATATCCAATCATATACAAAATATGGCAACTCGTGTCGTATACAAAATATGGAAACTCGTTCCCTATACAAAATATGACAACTCGTGCCAAAATGCCACATCATGGCTAGTGTACATAGGAGGTTCTCTCAATCCTCCTGCCTGCCCTCGGAGATCCCAGGTCCAACTCCAAAATCGATATTCCTCTTCTTCGAGCTAGAGGAAGCTCGGTTGTCTCGGCTACTTCGACTACCTCCCCTTGGGCTCTGAAATGATAACAATCAAATTTCAACTCCTACAGGCAATTATATAAGTATAAAACATAATTTAAATATCAAATTACGTTTTCAAATTGTAAATAGATCACCTGAGACGAGACCGTAAGTGGTGAGTGGGATACCCTCCTCCATGATCCAAGTCTCTCAGCAATGCCACCCTGCAACATTTAAATAGTAAGGTAACTCATACAATTTACTACTATGTTAATTTTCGTTAATATTGAACAAGATTTTCATAAACTAATCAATCTCACCGTGAACACAACAGGCTGGGCCTGGGGGCTGGCAGGTGGAGCAGTGGGCTGTACAACTTTCTCTGATGCTAGGGTGGATGGCATAGCAGAGGATGTAGCCACATTGATGTTGGCTACAACACTAGGGGGCATAGTGGGAGAGGGCGTGGACTAGAGTGGGCGAAGTGGTGATGTATGACGATAAAGTCCAATTGGCTGTAGAATGGAATGGGCCACCCTGGAACAGGAAATGAGGGTGGTGGGGTTATATGGAGGAGGGGGATGAGGTCTGGGATGGGGTGGAGGGATGGGTAAATGTGGATGGATGGTGTAATGTGGTCGGAGGGGGGATGGTGGAAACATGGGAAACTGCAAGGGAGGGGGTGGATGAGTG
>LPNX010248958.1:140972-162269 GCA_001517045.1 Pseudotsuga menziesii
CATGGATGCCAATAATGAGAACAACGATGTGGCACTGGTCTCATCAAGCTATATGGATCCACCTAGCTACCACCTGTATCTGCTATCCCTCACCCACCACCAATAGACCGTGCAGAAGTGTGTCTCTCGAGGGGGTCGTGCTCGCTCTGTGAGGACATAGCCACAAATTCGGTATGCCTAAGAAGGTGCCATGTGGCACATCTGATAGTCTCATGGATCTCATCTAGCTCACTACCTAACCCAGGGGGTTGAGGAGGCGGGTTTGGATCTCGCCTAGGTGCAGCAGGTCCTCTGAGTGGGTTTTAATGGGCGCGAGGTCGATCTTGGGATGAGCCAAAACTGACGCCCTGGAACTCAGTGATGTCGAAGTAGTTCACATGGAATCCTAACACAAACTCGGCCCACAGTTTCCTGAGAAAAAACTGTGGGACCTCGACATTGTTACATGGAGGCTTGTCGAATACCATGAACCATCTCTTCCTCTAGTTTTCTCTCCATGGCTGGTAATTACACCAGTCCATGCAAATTCGCCTCTTCCTCACATCTGGAGGTTGTCTTGTTCTAGGATCTATAAATTTGCTCCATAGTTGGGATTTTGTGATATTCAGGTTTTTAATATCCTCTTTGGATATACCAGTGCTATAATGCTCTCTCATTCGAGCCCTATATTTGCTCAAACTGGTTATCTCACTATGGGCAATGTTGATAGATTCTATAATGTTTTGTATTGATGTGGTGAGGGAAACCCGAGAGGGTTCCCTCGTGTTCTTCAATTCATCACTCAAAATTCTTAATTGGTTTAAATCCCTATGTAATTAATCTTCAGGGTTTCTTCTTCATTTAATTTAGGGTTTTCTTCGTTTAATTCGGGGTTTGGGTCCTCTGTTTGGTTTGTTTCATTCATTTCTTTAGATGGTTCATTCGTATTGGTCATTGTGGTTAGGTAATTTGTACCTGCAGTATCAAATTTTGCCCATTTCAATTGATTTTCAATTTCTTTTTAATTTTGTATTTTATTTTAAAAACAATGAAATAAACAAAAAAAAATTGCATTCCTACTCTATTTACCTTACTCCAGCATCATTTTAGGAGATTTGCAAAAGTTGGCTGGGCTCCTTGGGGGTCGAATTCGTCTCCTTGGGGTTGTTGGCTCCTCCTTGCGTGCTCGCGGGTTGCAGAAACAATACACACTGTTTTGTTTTTTGTTTTTTAATACACAAGGACACGTGCGTGTCCTTGTTTGCTATCGCGCCCAACACGTGCGCGTGTCCAAATGCACGTGCACGTCCAAATGTGCATATGCGTCCACAGGCGCATGCACGCTCTTATTTCCCACACTGGCAATCTGGCGTGGAGGTTCATCAGTCCGAAGCAGAAGCGCATGTGCGCATCTATGAGGTGCGTGCGTGTTGTTGATTTAGCCCGCTTGCGCGCACCCATTGCATCATAATTGGGTAGCAGCTTCGTGCGGGCGCCTGTATGTCTCACTGGCCCTTATCTTCATGGGTTTGGTTGGTATTTCACTTTTTGAGCTGAATTCTGTTTGGTGGATTTCAATATGTGTTTTTACACATCTTGCTCTTTTTTGATATGTCTGAGGGGTCCTCTATGTCCCTCCTTGTGTCAATCCTTGCATCATTTGACAGGCCTCTTTTGGTCCTCACTGTAGATGTGGTCTATCCTTCTTGTTTACTGGAGGTTTTTGGATTACTAATTATAGTGATACAAGTCTCTGATATTGCTGATGGCTAATACCATCATTTTGTATCTCCTTAGTGGACCTTTCCAGCGCTGTAATGTTACCTTTGATTCTCATGAATAGCAAGAAACAATCATTTTCTTCTTGAAAAAATGTCATTAACAAAATCCATTAGATTTTTGGGTGCATGTTTTCATGCTTCCCTCACTATTTTGGGCAGTCAGAAATAAAGTAATTCATTGTGGTGTCTTGGTCAAAATAAATGGAAAGGAGGAACGCCAAAAAGCTTTTAAGATGCTAATATGTTTATAGATATTTAGATATTATCTCATATTTTTTATTTGCTTGAGCTTATCAACACGATTAACCTAAATGTAAAAAGTGTACAACACTGATTTATTTTATGGTGCTCATATATTATTATGTTTAAATTCACCGTAATGTAATTTATTTTGTTTTATAAGGCCAACATTTTCTTGTGGATAATTCAATTTTGTGTTTTTTTTCTTGACCCACATATTTTTTTTACAGATAATTAAATTTTTACTTTTTTATTGTTTTGTTAGGTAGGAAGATTACAACATCTCCCCCATATTAGATTGTTTTTGTGGCCGACATTTATTTTGTCCTATTAGAAAATTTATTTTTTATTAATAAAAATAACGTTACGAAAGTGATATTATTTTTAATTTTTTGTTACAAAATCTCTCCCATTATATTCACTATCACTATTATTTTTTGCGACATGTTACAAACATTACATCACGTTACAAGATCTCTCCCATAATATCCACTATCATTATTATTTTTTGCCGACATGTTACAAACGTCACTAACCTTACATCACGTTACAAGATCTCACCCATAATATTCACTATCACTATTATTTTTTGCCGACATGTTACAAACGTCACTAACCTTACATCACGTTACAAGATCTCACCCATAATATTCACTATCACTATTATTTTTTGCCGACATGTTAAAAACGTTACTAACGTTACATCACGTTACAAGATCTCCCCCATACTGGGCAGTAGAGCGCCTCTCCGCGCAACAACACTCGACAAAACGATAATACAAATTTAATCCAATTTGTTTTAGACTTTAGTGCTTTAGTACTAATACAAATTCGAATATGATTGGATACGGAAAAAAAAATCTTGTAAAGAAAGAATAACGGAGTAGGCTACTTATAGATTTAAAATAAGTCTCTTTCAATTTTTAGAAAATTTTAAAATATACATAAACCATTTTAATAGTTGCATGCTTTAAATAAAGTCTAAATTTTATACTTTTGGTCACAAAGAAAACATTAAAACTTCTATATAATCTCTAAGATAGGGAAGAATTTGTCTAAATTCTATCTTGTAAAGAAAGAATACGGGAGTATGCTACTTATAGATTTAAAAAACTTCTCTTTCAATTTTTAGAAAATTTTAAAATATACATAAACCATTTAATATTTGCATGCATTAAATAAAGTTTATATTTTATACTTTTGGTCACAAAGAAAACATTAAAACTTCTATATAATCTCCGAGATAAGGAAGAATTTGTCAAAAATTCTTACCTTGTTTAAATATAACTTTGTTTTTCATTAAAAACAACTTGAGATATAAATCTTAAAACATTTAAATATAATAATATTTTATAAATTTTAATTATAAATATATTACATTATTAAAATACCAAAAATAATTTATAAAACAATAAAACTAATTTCTAATAATATATTCCAAAATTATTATACTAATTAAAATATAATATTATAAAATAAATCTAATATAAAACTAATATAATATTTGATATTTAAAACTAAAATATAAAACAAAACTATTTAACTCTTTAAAATGAATTCATTATTAAAAAACAACATCATCGATCGTCTAAATTACTTCTTAAATTATAAAGCACAACTAACACATCTATTGGAGATAGCATGATGCATATGTTCACGATATGATTTATAAACCCATTGAAATCACAAATAAAATTAAAACATATTAGCAATCACATCTTTGAATCAAATCAAATCGATGAAAACGTACAAACTGAAAATTGGACGTTGAAAAGAAACTTACAATCTCTTTAACATGGTTAAAGTGGAAAAATTTGGCAATTGCTCCATTAATTGATCATTGTCAATAGACCTATTAATTTCAATGGGTAAATGTGGCACAAACGATTATTATTTGATATAATATAAATATGTTCTTATGCATAAGCCTAGCTAGGAATTCTTCTCAGTCAGATTCTACTTAAAGTGCTCTCGAATATGACTATATAGCCTATAGGCACCAATCTTGTTAGATTATTTTTTGGTAATTTACAATTTTTTTGTTAATATATAAATTCATTTTGTATGAGGATGATAAAGTTTTACTTGGACCAGATTTTGATTTATGAAACTAAAAAACACATTATTTAATTGGTTTTAAAATTGTAGTTCTATGTTCTTGGTATCTAGATTGTTTTAAAATTCTATTTCTATATTCAAAAAAACCTGGAAAAAAGGTTTCGAACTCACTATAATTTTGACGAGGTAAAAGAGTAAAAAAGTCAGAATTACAACAAAAATTAAAAAACTGAGATGAAGTTAAATTCACTTTTTATAAATAACATTAAAACCATTATAACAAAACATTAATGACTGCAATTTTATAAATTATCTAATGATCAAATAATGGAGGCATCCTGATCCACCAGGGAAGAATATGAGATTTTTATTACAGTGAGAGAACACGATACGGAGATCGACCAGCAGAACAAGCAACGACTACATAAACAACATAAAAAATCAGATAATTATTCCCAAATGAAAACTGAGCTTCAAGGATCGCACAGTGAAGAAAAGGCTATGAAAAATTATGAGTATGTGAAACATGAGAAACATGGCTAGTAATGGTATACAGTCACATTATGCTCAACGGTTGCATTGCCGGGCGTTAGAGCGACGGTATGAGCGAGTGCGTAGCCTTGAGCCATGCGAAACTTTCCGCTTCCTCCCACGATCGGCATTTCTCTGATGTCATCGAAAATGGGGTCGTTCCCCACCATGGTGAGCGTGCTGCCGTTGTATTTGCCCGTCTCAAATTTAAACGTCAACACCATCAGCAGAACGTGTTGCTCCTGCCCGACGGCAGCATAGAGACCCTGCGCTTTGCCCAGCAACGTGGAGTTCGACTCCGGCCCTTCCGTCAGCAAGTCATCAATTACCACCACACCACCGAAGCCCGTAGCAGAAGAGCTAGTCGTCGTAGCGGAGGCCACCGACACGGCCGTCGCGTTGGTTCCGGCCAGCCGGTCATGGAAATAGAAATGCAGATGTGTTGTTTTCTTCTTCGCAGCCTCGGAGGTTTGCAGAACACACAGTAATAGGACCAATAACATCGCAATCTCTGCAATATTTGCTGTAACACTTAGCTTGCCCATCTCAACTAGATCTCCTTTTCTGATACAGAAATGACTATGAAAGCATACCAGGTCTCGGGCTTAATATGTATTCCATGCCTTCGAATATATATATATATATATGAATGGTTTTAATATCATCCTTTTCTTTTTTTGTTATGTTTTCTGAGGGTTAATTCAATTATGTTGAATGGCTAGCATACCTCCAAAACTATGACGAAGTATCTCTATTTTATAAAATACTTATTCATATATATATATATAGATAATTTGAAAAAGATGTTTCTCCATCCGTGAATAAATATATATCTCCAAAAAGGGAGAAACGTCTTTTTCAAATTATCTATATATATAAATATAAAGATTGAAATTAAAAGGGAGAAGCGTTTGGCAGGCTACGACTAGACTCGGTACATCGGTAGCGTGTAGGATTCCTAATTTTATTATTTTAATAAGAAACATTGTCGGTACATAGGTAGCGTGTTGGGCCGGCCTGATTTATTAAAAAATCGTCAGTCATTTAAAGAATCGTGTAGCCTTCAATTCTGTAAAAATGGACATGGTTACTTTTAAAATATATATTTAATATGATGGCTGATTATTTAAATCGTGGCGACTTTTCATAGAATATTCGACATATTCCAACACCCTGTAAAAATGGACATGGTTACTTTTAAAGTAAATATTTCATATGATGGCTAATTATTTAAACCGTGGCGACTTTTCATAGAATATTTGACATATTCCAACTCCCAATGAAGTATACTTCTTGTGCCTGATTCTTCCTACAAGGAGGCAGAATAGCGGGGTCGCATAATGCGAGCATAACGAAAGATTATAGGTATTAGGGATGTAATAATTAAAAAACAAATTATATCCCATTTTCTCTCTATATCTTGAAGAATGGTTATATACTAATAACCTCTAACTTAAACAGCAAATAACATCTAGCTTCAACAGTACGCTAACGGTATACAATCTGAAAAAATTTGTCGAAGCCGCTTGCATAGAATGAAATTAAAGCTAATAACAATATTTTTATTGCCAACCATGAAAATGAGTAAAGTCTATTTGCCAATTTGGCAAACATATCCATAAATGCACGGGCTAACATTTTCAAAGACGGTGTGGCGGCAATGATCACGTGTAATCAATATCGTTTATTTATTGTTTAATACTGATCTTATCTGCAATATTTTTTTTCTTCTTCTTTCCTCTATTTAAATGAGTATGGAGAGAAGCCATGTTATCTACTTGCTCTTTATATACTAGATTTTATTTGTACTTATTTTTGGTAGTAAGAAAGTCACGTTAAGCTCATACTTGGATTTATAAATACCTATTCATTAATCATTATGCAACATGTAAAGAGAAGAAAGTCATTTAAATCTTATTCATGGCTTATGCAACTTGAGATAAGAAGAAAGTCGTGTCAAGCTAATTATTTACGAGTTTATAAAATATTGAGAAAACAAAAAAAGCCATGTGAAGTCCATGCAACGAGAGAAAAGAAGAAAGTCCTCTCAAACTTATTTACGAGTTTGTATAAATTTAAATTTAGAAAAAGAAGAAAACCGTGTGAAGCTGTGCAGTTCATTTAAGAGTTTATACAATATCCATCCTTTAAGTAAGTTTATTGGTGGTTTATATGTATAAAATTGAGATGGTATATTTATTGGTATATGAATTTTTTAATCAATTTTTATTGTTGAGAAATTTAATGTGACATGCTAAAATTGTTTTTTGATAGTAGCAAACAAAAGCATTATTAAAAAAAGGATTTAATGGATAATTAAGTAGAGCAAGACAAGGTTAAGGATAGGGTGGTCTATGGGAATAGATGAATTTCATTCCATTCATTCTGGTTCAATTCTGTTAAGACATATTCTTGCTTAGATATCCTATTCATGGTTTGCTAAACTTACCATTCACGGAAGTGTGGAAGTTTATTGAGATTTCCCATGAGTGTGTGAGCTTTCCTTGGTTCCTTCGAATAGTGTGTCTTCGTGTGTGAGAGTTCCTCGATTCCTTTGGAATAGTGTGCCTATGTGAGATTTTCTTGATTCTCCACGGAAGTGGACAAGCTTGTTGAGATTTCCTGTCCATGTGTGAGTTTTCCTTGATTCTTTCGGAATAGTGTGTGTGTGAGAGAGCTTTCCTTGATTCCTTCATAATAATGTGTGTGTGTGTGAGAGATTTCCTTGATTCCTTCGAAATAGTATGAAAGTGGTTTTTTCTGGGTGAATGATGTCAAACTTGTCACACTTAATGAACTGGAGTTTCCATATGCTTATGGATTTCACTCGCATGCAGATCATGGTTATATTGGTTTGAAAATAGCCAAAATTTAATATACATTCACCATGGTTTTATATTCTTTAAGCAATGTTTTATTTCTAACTCTTGTGACCATTATGGCTCAATCGTTGGTGGAGGTCATATCACTTGTAACTTGTTTAATGTTTTAATGTTGGTTCAATCGTTGGTGGAGGTCACATTCTCTGCTTGCATAACCATTGTCATAGCTCACCATTGTCGGCTTGCTTAACCATTGTCGTAGCTCACGATTGCGAGAGCTTTTCATTTACTAAGCATTTCCAAGTCATGTGATGATATTTTAGTCAAATGAAAAACGCTAATGCTGAGGAGGATTCCAATATGTTTAACAGAGTTTGAAGTTATGGAGAAAAAGCCATAAAAAATTAGATATGATTTTTTTAGAAAACGTCGAGCATTAGCATTAACGAATTGGTTTTTACAGTTAGCATTGATGAATTGGTTTTTTTCAGAAAACGACTTATTAGCATCCACGAATTGGATTATACGGTTAGCATTGATGAATTCTTTTTTACAGAAAACGCCACGAATAGGGTTTTACAGCTTGAACAGTTGTTATAACCATAATTTTTTTTTCTAAACTTTTAAAAAGGAGGTATGTGTAGTGGAAAAATGAGGGAGCCATTTCTAAACTGATGAAATTGCAAGTAAAAAGGGTGTGAGGAATGCGCAGTGGAGAAACGCAAAAGGTCTGTCAAGCTTCATCTGAAATGGAAAATTGGTAAATTATAAAGATCAAATTGTTGGAAGGAATGCACAGTGAAAAACGCAGGAGGTCTGTCAAGCTGGCAAATTGGTGAAATATAAAGATCAAATTGTTGGAAGGAATGCATAGTGGAAAACGAAGGAGGTCTATCAAGTTGGAAAATTGGTGAATTATAAAGATCGAATTGTTGGATCTGTAAGTGTTTGTACAGGGAACAAAACACCAATATGATTTTTAAAATTGTAAGTTTTGTTATACAATCAGATCTTTATATATATTAAAATGAATATTATTTATAGTATTAATTACCAGGTTTTATAACAGAATAAATATGGATAGATTGAGTTGATCAGTTTTTTATTTTCATAGAGTGTTAACAGAGTTGCTTTAACAGATTTAGTTTTGATATTGGAAAAGTTTTGATAGAGTATTAACATACAGGTTTGGTTTTGATATTGGTAGAGTTTTGATAGAGTACTAACATACACGTTTGGTTTTGATATTGGTAGAGTTTTGATAGAGTACTAACAGACAGGTTTGGCTTTGGTATTGACAAAGTATTGACAGAGTTACATTAACAATTTTGACAAAGACGGGATTGATTGTTACAGGTTGATTTTAATATTGGTATTTTTTAATTGATTCTACAGAGAAGAAGGGAGGAGCTAGGGAGACTAACAATCTCTTTACAAGTTGATGCTTTCAAATAGTAGAAGCTCGAAACAAAGAGGTAGTTTTTGTAACAAACCGATTTTGACCTCGTTTGCATTAAATGTATATGATGTATATATTGTAATTAATCATGGTGTGGAGCTATAGGCAAAATCCCCACCATCACTTTAACGTTATATGTTTGACGGTTAAAATTGCTGCCGGTGGTATTTTGTGCTAGACAGGCGCATTATAATTTGGACATCCTGTAAATATGCATTTTAATTAAAAATACCCATAACTTGTCAATGCAACAATAATGAGAAGGGGCATGATTTCCTAAAGATAAGGGGGGGATATTCAAACCTTTGGGCCAATGGAGAAAAGCCAAATGTCAGAGGGAGAACCGATCAAACTGTCAACTACCTTTCTTGTCTCATTCACCCAATCATTTATTATTTCCAAAAATTGGTTGGGTTGGTTATTGCATGGGATGGGCAAGATATGACAACCCAAATTCGAATTGGAGAAGCCATCAGTTTTTGGGAAACGCGTTTTGACTCCTTGGGAAAGTAAAAACCAAAAAACGTAGGCCATTGTGCCATTCTTGGGGTTTTTCATATTTTTCCTTCAAGTGAGCTCTCTCGGGCATTCAAAAATTCCCGTGTGTGAAATCATTCACGTTTTTTTTCTTCCCTGCGATTTTGGAGCTCCTGGCATTCACCATTCACATTCTCTGCTGTGTTCTTCATTTTTCCCAGCGCTGGGAAGTGTTCTTGTTAATGTTCAACAGTTGGAATCACTCCACTATTGGGGAATTTCATGTTTCAGAGTTGCAGAGCCAATGGGGGGAACAGAGCCATGAATTTTTGGTTTCGATTGAGGTTGTTTTGGCCACGTTAGGGCCATAAACGAATTTGGAATTCGAATTGCTGCTAAGGGGGTTGTTTTACCCATCTGCAAATCCGTTTTTGGCTCCCAAGTCGATTTTCATCAATCCCAGATTTGGAAATTGTTGTGTATGCCTCTGCTGTTTTGGTTGAACTGTTTTTGGAGTGGAAATGTGATCTAAGCCTACCTCATAAACCTAGTGTGTGTAGGATCCTCACAGAAAGAGCTAGAGGGCGGAATTTCTTCTCTACACCCCCTAAATAGAACTAGAAGGGAAGGCATGGCCTGAGGGACTACATAGCAGAGAAGGGGATGCTTCCTTGTGTTGGGTGTGTGTGGATGTCTTAGAAGTCAGGCTAGTTATGGTGCAGGTGTCCATGGCTCTTGGATTGAGCTCACTAGCTTAGCATCCAACCTTTCTAGTTCCCTGTTAGCCTGATAAACCCAACTGTGTTGGATTGGCCTAGTTTTGTGTATCCTTGGCTACGTGTGAGCCTACTAATTTCCCCTTATTCCTTATGGAATCATGCCCAGCTCGGGGGTGGCAGTGCTGCTGAGTGATTGATGAGCACACTGGCCTATGGTTGGGTAGAACATTGCAGCGACGTAGATGGTTGCGGAACAAAATTCCTCTAAGATAAGTATTCCTATGTTTAAATCCTTGCAACTGTGTTTCTTTTATAAATCCATATGAACATGTTAAATGTTGTGAATGAATGAAATTGCTTCCGTTGTTTGATAATCATTTATCCATCTGTGTATGTTTAAGTTCAATGCATTTTATTTTATGTTCATGGGGCTAGATTGCCTGGAATGTTAGCAGTATAGTCGCGTCCTCTCGCCAATAGAAGGGTCGGGATGTGAAAGATTGGTATCAGAGCATTAGGTTGCAGTATTGGGCCTCTATGGGCCAAGGAAATCAATTGACAGAGGTGAGGGTAACTTCTGTTGAATACAAACCAACATTGAAAAAAAATGAAAATTTTCTAAGTATGGTATGTTGGATGACTTTGGCTAAGTCTATCCGATACATTGGATAACTTCATCAGAAGAGAGTCGATGTACCATCTATAATGTCCGAAGGGAGCCACAATGGCGGCGTTGTTCCCTTCTTTCTTCCGACATGACGGATGGAAATCAAGAACCTTCTGATGCAATGTATACTTCGACAGGTGTAAGTTTGAGTCTAAGCCGCTATAGTGGCTACTATGCCTGAGATGTGAGTCGGTGACAGCAGCTCAACTTGCAGAAAGGAAGCCGCAACTACAGAAAGGGAAAAGAGTTGGGAGCCAATGCACATCATGAGAGGCAAGCTGGCAAAAAGAAAATTTGAAAAAAAATTCTAAGTATGGAAGCTGCGGAAGGAAATCAAACTTTGAGCCTCTATGGCGGTGGGAGAAAGATGAAGAGGAATCCTCTACAGTGGTAGAATGAAGACAAATACCAAGCTGATACACGGTGGATGGAAATTAGAGTTTGAGCTACAACGACGGCTGGTGGAAAAATATGTTCGAGCCGACGCGCGACAGAGAAAAGATGGAAACGGATCCGATGTAGAGGTGACTAGAAAAAGAAGAATGATCCGCAACGACGGTTGTAAACTGAAAGTTGAGCCGCTATGGTGGTGGCTGGAAAAAGAAATTGTAGTCGACGATGGCGGATGACAAATGAATATCAAGCTGCTACAGCGACGAAAGGAAGTTGGGGAAAGAGCGGCTACGACAGGTGAAAAATGAGGATCGAGCCGCTGTAGCAGGTGAAAGTAAAAACTATTTCCGATGTAATGGGTGAAGATTTTGAAAATTTTGTCGAAACAAAGAAATTCAGCAGGGTTTTTCAGTGAGATTTGCAGGGTCAGAAATATGAAAAATGGCAGCCTCTTTATGCACCAGATTGCACGAAATCAGTGTATTTACAAAAAATAAACGAGGGCACTACCCTCAACCCACTCTGCAGTGGCGTGGGGAAGCCACAAGGGGGCAAGCCCCCTTAATCCCCATCGTCCCCCTGAGACAGTTGTTCTTTGTGAAAAGAAAAATCTATGATTTGACAAAGTTGTAAATATATGATGTTTCCAATGTAGGTAAGTAATGTGTGATTCATGTGAATGTATGTAACTAACAATTATGTTATTAACACATTTTGCAGAATTATAGTCACCTTCAAAAGGGAAGCATTCCACATAGTGCAGATCAGTAAAGTTGGGTTTTGGTTCAGCCATGAGAACCTTCAGCATGAATGATGCGTAGAACCCCAATGAGTACAAGGAAGATGCTGTGGGGGAAAAACATCCGAGTTGGAAATTCTGAGACAGAGTCTAATGGGAGGAGATTTCAAGAGACTCCCTAGATTTTGCAACCACCATGAGAATCCTAAGGGTGGAGATGCAAAGTTACAGGACAGATAATGAAAGATTGGTTAAGGCTTAGGAGGAGCAGAATCATCTAGATGCATCCATGCTGCAAAGTTTGACCAACATCCAGAGGCAGATGAACTCTGGGGATCGGATAGTAAGACCGGAAGGTAGTAAGAGCAGTACTAGAAGAAGAAAGAGATTTCCGAGTGAGTCATTTGAATCTAAAGGATCCACTGGGGATTCAAGCTCTTCATCTCATGGGAATGAGAGGAAGAGGTGTTATCAGAACCATTCATGTGATGAATTTAAGAAGGCAAGGTCTCCTACCTTTAATGGTGAGATAAAGAATGGACAAGAAGCTGAATCTTGGCTTCTTGGGATGAGGAAATATTTCCAAGTCCAAGACTATTCAGGAAATATGAAGGCTGGAGTAGTCATCTTCAATTTGACTGGAAGAGCGTCCATATGGTGGGAGCACTTTAGGCAGGTAAAGAAGATCAATGAAAGGAATATTGTATGGAAGTAGTTCCAGAAGTATTTCAAGAAGAAGTACCTCTCTGATAGGTACTATGATGATAAGATTAAAGAGTTCCATGAGCTGAGATTGGGACAGCAGACCATGGAAGAATATGTAAACAAGTTCCTAGAACATTTGAGGTATGCCAGGTACATCAAAGATGAAAAAGTGAATATCCATCATTTCCTGAGTGGATTGCCTTAGTCTTACAAGGACAAAATTGAGTTTTATGAACCTAGAACTCTTGAAGAAGCAATAAGGAAGGCTAAGTATTGCTATGAGCAAAGTAAAGGAAAAACTGATTATCATAAGACATGGAAGGAAAAGAAGAAACAGAAGTATTACCAAAAGAAGAAAGGTTTCAAACCTTCTAACTTCAGGAATTAGCAGAAGCAGCCATCCCAAGTGGAGAAGCATCCAGCTTGAGTGGTGGGAGAAAAGCCCAGAGAACCACATTGGAACAGAGGACCACTCTAATGTTGGAAATGTGGAGGACCCCACATGTGCAGGAATTGTCCATTTGAGAATGAGAATGCAAGGCCCGCTTACAACATTCAATAGATAAAAACAGTGGGTCAATTAGCAAGGATTGTCCCTAGGATCTATGCAGCACTGGAGGACCACCAAGCATATCACCAGTCAACTGTGGTTGAAGTTGCAGGTAAGATTGTTGAGCAATTTGTTTCTATTTTGATTGACCCTAGTTCTACTCATAGTTACATTACTCCTAGAGTAGTGGATATTTGTGCTTTTAAGAAAGTAAAGCATAGGAAATCTTGGTTAGTTCAGCTAGCCACTGGAACTAAGAGGAAGGTTAGTGAAGTGGTATAGAAATGTCCATTGGTTATGAGTGGATTGGTCACTTGTGTAGATCTGAATTTTCTACCACTTGGTTCCTATGATGTTCTCATTGGAATGGACTGGTTAGAAGCCCATAGGGTAAAACTTGACTGTTATAATAAGACCTTTGAGTGCTTGGATGAAGAAGGCAACTCAAGGATTGTGAAAGGCATTCCAAAGATGATTTCTGTTAGGCATATTTCAACAATGCAATTGAATAAGTTCTATAGGAAAGGTTGCCAGTTATATGCAGCTCATATTTTGGAGGTAGCAGAGGATGAAAATCCTAGGTTGGAGGACTATGAGGTGTTGCAGGAATTCAGGGATGTGTTTCCTGATGAGATTCTAGGGCTTCCTCCAAAGGGGGACATTGATTTCACAATTGAACTTGTGCCAGGAGCATCACCGGTGTCCAAGACACCCTACAGGATGAGCACACCAGAAATGCTAGAGCTGAAGATGCAACTACAAGAGTTGTTGGAGAAGAAGTATATCAGGCTGAGTGTGTCTCCTTGGGGAGCGCCAGTTCTGTTTATGAAGAAGAAAGATGGTACACTCAGGTTTTGTATCGATTACAGACAATTGAAAAAGGTTACGGTGAAGAAAAAATATCCTTTTCCTAGGATTGATGACCTCTTTGATCAAATGAGAGGAGCAAAGGTATTTTCCAAGATTGACTTTAGGTCTGGTTACCATTAGGTAAGAATAAAGGATGAAGACATTCATAAGACAACCTTCAGAACAAGGTATAGACATTATGAGTTTGTAGTGGTACCATTTGGTCTCACAAATGCACCAGCTACATTTATGTGTCTTATGAATAGTGTCTTTAGCAGGTATTTGGACAAGTTTTTTCTTGTTTTCCTTGATGACATTCTTATTTATTCTAAGAATGAGGAAGAGCATGAATAAAATATAAGATTGACATTGCAATTGCTCAGGGAGCATCAGTTGTATGCAAAGTTAAGAAATTGTGACTTATATAGGGATAGGATTCATTATTTGGGTCACATTATCTCAGATGAGGGCATATCTGTAGACCCTGAGAAGATAGAGGCCATTATGAATCGGCCTACTCCAAGAAATGTGACAGATGTAAGCTCTTTTATGGGACTTGCAAGATACTACAGGAGATTCATTGAAGGATTTTCCAAGGTTGCACATCCAGACACTTATTTGCAAAAGAAGGGAATAAAGTTTGAATGGACATCGAGGTGTGAAGAAAGCTTCCAGCAGCTGAAGAATATTCTCACAAGTGCACTAGTCTTGAAGATTGCAGACCCATAAAATATTTTGTGGTGTGTACTGATGCATGCGGTCAAGGGCTTGGAGGAGTCCTTATGCAAGACAACAACATGATATGTTATGAGTCAAGAAAGTTGAAGGAGCATGAGAAGAACTATGCCACTCGTGATCCAGAGCTTGAAGCCATAGTACATGCTCTAAAGATGTGGAGGAATTACTTGATAGGCAGAAGATTTGAGATAAGGATAGGCCATTGTGGTATGAAGTATTTGTTCGATTAGTCTACTCTAAATGCTAGGCAAGCTAGATGGTTGGAGTTTTTATGTGAGTTTGATTTCGAAATCAAGCACATAAAATGAAAGGTGAATAAGGTAGCTGATGCACTCAACAAGAAGGTGCAGGAAATGCATGTGGCATCTCTTAGTATTTGCCAGTCAGATTTGAGACATCAGATTTTTAATCATACTGCTGGAGATGAATTGTATGAGTAGGTAACATACAAGTTGCAGAAACAAAGTCTTGAAAAGAGATACGAGGAATATAAATTGGAAGAAGATGGAATTCTTACTTATAAAGGTAGAGTCTATATTCCAAATGTAGCAGATTTGAGAAGAATGGTTATCGATGAGATCCACCTAGTTCCATATTCTGGTCATCCAAGATATCAGAAGACGATTGCTATATCTATAAAGCAGTATTTTTGGCCAAGAATGAAAAAGGATATGGTTGAGTATATTTCAAGGTGCATGAAATGTCAGTAGGTAAAGGTTGAGCATCAACACCCTACAGGTTTCTTGTAGCCTTTGCCAGTTCCAGAATGGAAATGGGAAGTTATTTCCATGGATTTTATTACAGGATTGCCAATGACTTGGAGGCAACATGATTCCATCATGGTTGTGGTGGAAAAGTTGACAAAGGCAACAAATTTTATACCGGTTAAGTCTACACATAAGACTAATGACATTGCAAAGATCTTCATGGAGGAAATTTTCAAATTGTATGGATTGCCAAAGGCAATAATTTCTGATAGAGATGTCAAGTTCACTTCCAATTTTTGGAAGGGTTTGTTTGCATATTTGGGTACAAATTTGAACTTCAGCCCTGCCTACCATCCTCAGACTGATGGGCAGACAGAGAGAGTAAATCAAGTGCTTGAAGACATTCTTCGCATGTATGTGATGGATAAACCATCCAAGTGGGAGGATTATATACAATTGGTAGAATTTTCCTGTAACAATGGACAACAAGCATCCTTAGGGATGAGTCCATATGAATATTTATATGGAAGGTGTAGAACACCAGTGAATTGGGATAATCCAGTGAACAGGTCTGTGCTTGGTCTAGAATTGCTCAAGGATATGGAGCAAGAGGTTGTAAAGATCAGGTAGAATATAAAAGTAGCTCAGGACAGACATAAAATCTATGTAGATAAGCATAGGGTGAACAGAGAGTTCATTATTGGGGATCATGTTTACCTCGGAGTGAGGGAAAAGAATATTTCCTTGAAGCTTGGAAGTTGTGTCAAGCTGTCACCTAGATATTGTGGGTCGTTTGAAGTGCTTGAAAGGATAGGGCCAGTTTCATATAGACTTGCATTTCCTGCTAGCACTAGGGCTCATAATGTTTTTCATGTTTCTTTACTTAAGAAATATGTACATGATCCTAACCATGTGATAAATTGGGATGTGATTCAGGTGGAACCTGAGGGAGAGTTCCAAATCGAGCCAATGCACATCCTCAACAGGAAGGTCACAATGCTCCGAAACCGAGCCATAGGGCAGGTAAAGGTGCAATGGGAGCACTACGGTCCTGAAGAGGCTACATGGGAGCTGAAGGATGCCATGCGATTGGCACATCTGTTTTTGTTCAATTCTGTGGAACACTGAGGCGATGCAAGTGTATCATTTTGTTCAATTTTGTAAAGCACTGAGGCCCAGTGCTATTTAAGGGGGAGGGGAATGTAACACCCTAGTTTTGACCCCGTTTACATTAAATGTATATGATGTATATATTGTAATTAATCATGGTGTGGAGCTATAGGAAAAAGCCCCACCATTGATTTAATGTTATATGTTCGGTGATTAAAATCGATGCTGGTGGTATTTTGTGCTAGCCAGGCACATTATAATTTGGACATCATGTAAATATGCATTTTAATTAAAAATACCCACAACCAGCTATGTCAATGCAACAATAATGAGAAGGGGCATGATTTCCTAAGGATAAGTGGGGGTGGGATATTCAAACCTTTGGGCCAATGGGGAGAAGCCAAATGTCAGAGGGAGAACCCATCAAAATGTCAACTACCTTTCTTGTCTCATTCACCCAAACATTCATTACTACTAGAAATTGGTTGGGTTGGTTATTGCATGGGATGGACAAGGTATGATAGCCCAAATTCGAATTGGAGAAGCCATCAGTTTTTTGGAAACACATTTTGACTCCTTGAGCAAGCAAAAACCCAAAAACGTAGGCCATTCTTCCATGTTTGGGGGCTTTTCATGTTTTTCATATTTTTCCTCACCATTGTTCCTTCACGTGAGCTCTCTCAGGCATTTGAAACTTCTTATGTGTGAAATCATTCACGTTTTTGGTATTCCCCACGATTTTGGAGCTCCTCAAATTCACCATTCATGTTGTCTGTTGTGTTCTTCATTTTTCCCAGGGATGGGAAGTGTTCTTGGTAATGTTCAACGGTTGGGATCACTCTTGGGAGTTTTTGTGCTGTTTCCACCTCTCCACGGTTGGGGAATTTTGTGTTTCAGAGTTGCACAACCAATGGGGGGAACAGAGCCACTAATTTTGGGTTCCTATTGAGTTCATTTTGGCCACGTTAGGTCCACAAACGAATTTGGAATTCAAATTGCTGCTAAGGGGGTTGATTTACCCATCTAGAAATTTGTTTTTGTCTCCCAAGTCGATTTTCATCAATCCTAGATCTAGAAATTGTTGTGTATGCCTCTGTTGTTTTGGTTGAACTATTTTTGGAGTGGAAATGGGGTCTGAGCCTACTTGATAAACCTAGTGTGTGTAGGAGCCTCACAAACAGAGCTATAGGGATGACTTTCTTCTCTGCACCCCTTGAATAGCACTGGAAGGGAAGGCATGGCCTGAGGGATTGCATACAAAAGAAGGGGATGCTTCCTTTTCTTGGGTGTGTGTGGATGTCTTAAAATTCAAGCTAGTTCTGGTGCAGGTGTCCATGGCTCTTGGATTGAGCTCACTAGATTAGATTCCAACCTTTCTAGTTCCCTATTAGCCCGATAAACCCAACTGTGTTGGCTTTGTTGAGTTTTGTGTATCCTTGGCTACGTGTGAGCCTGCTAGTTTCCCCTTATTCCTTGTGGAATCATGGCCAACTCGGGGGTAGCAGTGTTGCAGAGTGATTGATGAGCACACTAGCCTATGGTTGGGTGGAATGTTGCAGCAACGTAGTTGGTTGCGGGACATGCTTCCTCTAATATAAGCATTCTTATGTTTAAATCCTTGCAACTGTGTTTGTTTTATAAATTCATATGAACATGTTAAATGTTGTGAATGAATGAAATTGCTTCTGTTGTTTGATAATCATTTATGTATCTGTGTATGTTTAAGTTCAATGCATTTTATTTTATGTTCATGGTGCTAGATTTCTCAGAATGTTAGCAGTATAGTCGCATCCTCTCGTCGGTAGAAGGGTGGGGACGTGACAGTTTCTTGAGGTAGTAGCCTCATCTAAGTTATTGCTTGGATAAAATATCATGTAATTGAAGTTGCCTGTTTATTTTACATCCATAAGAAGAATAGGTTTTTCCCTTTATGGGATTCCTCAATATTTTGTGTCTCTGTCCATTTCATGTGATTGATTGTTATAAAATAATCAATTGGTTTAAATTTGCAGAAAAGAAGTAATTTGTTTTTAAAGGAAACATTGTTAAAAATTGTATACAACTGATTCACCACCCCTCAGTTGTCTAAGTTCATTAACAATTGGTATAATATCCGGTCACTTCATAACTCAATTTAGTCAGTAGAAGTGTGGTATTTTATTATGGATAAGTATGAATTTACAAAACATGGATTACCTCTATTTGATGGACATAATTATGCTTTTTGGAGTATCAGGGTGAATTTTTTTTTGCAGACGCAAGGAGTAGATGTTTGGCAAGATGTGTTGAATGAATATAGTGCTCCAGCAAACATTCCAATAGATGTTGCAGGTAATAAACTTTATGAAAGTAATTCCAAATCTATGTATGCAATACTTGGAGGTTTAGCAAGGTCAGAATTTGTTAAGGTCATGCACTATGAGTCAGCAAAAGAATTAGGGACAAGCTGAAAAATGTTTATGAAGGAGACTCCTAAGGTGAAGAATGCTAAGTTAAAGTCATATAGGAGTCAATTTAAAAAGTTTAAAAATGGAAGAATATGAATATATAGCAACTTATTTTCTTTTTATTGATGAAGTAGTAAATACCATGAGAGGTCTAGGAGAAAAATTTAAAGATGTTGATATTGTGCAAACGGTACGTAGATATCTACCCCTAAGATTTAATTCAAAAATATCCACTTTAGAAGAAAGAGTTGATATTGGTACTTTAGAAATGGATGAACTACATGGAATACTAACATCATATGAGATGAGGAAATCTGGTAAGGATTCTTTCAGGAAAGAAGCAACTTTCAAAGATGAGTGAAACTTTGAAATCTCATAGATTTGAATTCACTTTCCTAGATTTCAATGCCCATATCCAATTATTTCTTTCAACACCTTCCCCTTTTCTTTAACTAATTGTTTGTATACACCATGCTAGAGTCCTTAACCAACAAATTAAATTGAATAGAAACATTATCCCTTCTAGAAGCATTGCTTAAAAATTATCAAGTATATATTTTATGTTGGAATTATTAATGAGACTAAGAGGGGGGTGAAGAATCAATATTATGTGTAGATCAAACAATTTTTCATCTTACAGTTTATGCACCAATTTCAATTTCAATCATATCAATAAATGACAAATGTACGTAGAGTATTTGGAAAGTAACTTTATATGTACATATACAATTTCTGATTACATAGATAGATGGGAAACACCAATCTCCAAGATGTGAGCACTAAATCACTCGCACATCAATCTAATTACACCAATCCCATAAATAAGCACCAACACGTTGTATTATGCTCCAACCTATGAGGACACCAATCCTATGCACAAGCACCAACTTATTTTATACAAGATCCAATCTATGAGGAAACCAATCCTCTACGCAAGAACCTACATAATGTGTTTGGGAACCAACCTAGGAGAAGACTATAATCTCCTATCCTTTACCTATCCTACCACCCTGGTTCTCCAGCTCCAACTGGAAGGAAGCTCCAACTCTCGATCCTTTCCTCGTTTTGCCTCTTTTGAAACATATGTAAATGTATGTTTGTCACACTGTACATTTATATCTATTTATACTACCTACGATATCTGATCCACTACCTCGATCAATGATTTCCCCACATACCACTTTACTACAACTGCATATATTTTGCACAATCATATGCTTCACTATCTATTTTGCACATTGATCCAATTATTTTACACTCGATTTCATTTTTGTGAACTAGTTCTTTTGCTTCATACTCTACTTGAATTCTACACACTATATGGATTCATCAAACTGTGATGATTCTGCACACTTCCTCAATTATGTACACTCCTCTAATTCTATGCATTGTATGCTTCTCTACTTTTCTACTATGTGTTATTATCTCTGTATTGTTTCGTTCTTCTTGATCAATGAGACATTAATACCCCAATAATTCGAAGCTTGCAAATTTAGAATACTACATCTTGCGCATATTCAAGCTTACATTAACATTTCCATCTCTCTCCTATTTATACTATTCTTGCTCAATAATGTGTAGAGAAGTTGGGGTTCCTTTGATTCGATGATACTACTTCTTTCTTTTCGTTCAAGCTTCTTATTGTTTCGTCGGTGTGCGCTTTTGTATCATTAATGATTTTGTGGGATTTTCACACTATAGGACCATCACTTTGTGGGTCATTTTCACTAGAGTACCATCACTTGGTGGGCCTTGTGCACTACTGAGACTTGTATGCATATTTTCACTATATACTTATTCATACTAGCTTCAAGTCTTCATGCATCTTTCTTGACATCACCATGCTTCTTATTTGACATCAATGAAAACACCAAAGTTCAACATTTTCCTTAGTTGATACCCTCAAAGTTCAGTCCAATCTCAAATTCCACATGATAAAGACTTGATTCCATCCACAAAGGATATAAGGAAAAACAAAATTTCTTAATTAGTTCATCCCTAATTATGCTACAAAAGTGCATGAATTCTTACATATTTTGCATCAATACATCGAATATTTCTAGGATGGCCATGTTCAACAATCCTTGAAGACATCAAAGGAAGATTATGGCGAGGACCATTGCAAGCATGCCATCTTTTACATTAGCAAAACCTGGAAAACCTTGAAAACATGCAATCATTGGCATTTTAGTATAATTAGGTGAGTACCATTTCAAACATTCCATCTATTACATCAACAAAACCTTGTGTAAACCATGAATCAATGACAACCAAGATGAGAAGTTGGCCTTGCATATTGTCCTTTGAATTCAGAAATTTTGGCATT
>LPNX010248958.1:162379-222804 GCA_001517045.1 Pseudotsuga menziesii
CCCTACTCCCCCCTACCCTTAACCACCCACTCACTCTCTCTCCCGGTATCTCACCTACTCCTACCACTAACCACCACTACAACCATCCCTCATTCTCTCTCTCTATCTCTAAACTCTTAACCCTCTCTCTCTCCTCCCAAAAACCCCACCCCTCACCCTCCTACCCCTACATCCCACTCTATCTCTCTCTCCCCTACCACTAACCACCTCCCCCTCACCCCTACTCCTCCCCTACCTTTAACCACCCACTCACTCTGTCTTTCTTGGTTTCTCACCTACTCCTACTACTAACCACCACCTTCAGATCTCTCTCTCTCTCTCTCTCTCTCTCTCTCTCTAAAACCCTAACCCCTAATATCGCACTCACTCCCTATCTTCCCCCTCCATTTTCCCATTCTTCACCCTCCTTATCCTACCCCAACTCTTCAATGTGTTGTAAATTAGGGGCTTTTGATATTTTGAATATATTTTCATTGTCGTAGCTTAGGATGTTTTCCAACTTTGTGACATGTGACAAGACTTTAGTTGAAATCCCTACAATATTGTGGTGCATAATGTCTTCTCTTATTTTTGGAATTCATTTAGAGGAATAGAATCACTACCACTTTCAAAATATGTAGTGCTTGATGCAGAATGATCCCATTTATTTTTTCACTTGCAATTGTATGGAATGATTCTCACAATCTCATTTCAAATGGTATCTATTTTGCAGGGGAAATAAACTTACTTTCTTAAAAAAAAACTAGAAATGGGAAATAAATGCAATAGAGTAAAAGATCCGAGAAGGAAGGATCTACCCCCTAAAAAGGTCCATGATCTAAGATAAAAAGATAGCTCGGGGATGGAAAAACATAGACACTCATGACACGATGACCTCTAGTTCGGCACTAGAGGTGAAGTGAATGTGTCCAACAGAACCCACTCAAATACTAACATCAAGTCATCCTCCAATCAATAATCCATTGGAAATAAATGATCAATTGGTTGGAGACATTCAATTATTGGAAGATGTTGAGTATTTAAAATTATTTTGAAATATCCCCAAGAATACCACACACATGTGAAACATACTCCCATTCTAAACCAAGGTGTGAAAGAACTGCCACAACAAAGTGGTCGTGGGAATCATACTTCTTCTATACCTCCTTTACCTTGACCGTCTAACTCATGATGAAGAAGAACTCATAGACATATTCATGTGGATGAAAGGGCACTAGAAGGCCTTGAAGGTAAGTTACCTTAATGAACTGTTGATTGGAAATGTAGAAAAATTGTCGGAGTATTTTTTGAATCTAAGAGTGATGCATCAAAATGTCAATTATGATTAGATTTGTTAAATTCACATTGTTTAGCCTAGGTTAGAATAATTTTAGGCATAAAGGTAGTTAAAAGTGTAGAGGCTAATGGTCATGTTGTTAGAGATCTTCAAGTTGCGTTTAATTTAATTGGAAAGATGGCTCATACGAAATATACTAATGTGTCATGTTAGGTGTTATTAAAATCAATTGTGAACAAATCCACAAGGCATCGCCACCTTCTGTCACACAAATCTCACATATTTAAAGTATATAGAAAGAATCCTCATAAGTATTATTATATTAGAGAAGAAATCAACATTCCAAGCCATTCAAAATAATGTTGGGCATTGGTAGCTTTCCTTGTTAAGGCAGTAAGCTAATTGATGTTGTTAAAGAACTAGTGCAAAAGTTTTGGCATGAGAATACTAGGTCATCATCTAATCAAGGAAATGTTATAAAGTTCAAGATATTTATATTAGAGGATTTTTGAGAACTAAAATGGGCCTCATAAGGGAAATAATAAAATAAGAGTTATAATAATAAAATAAAATTTCTAAATTTTGGAGGGGAAAAAGAAAAACTACTTTTTCTTATTGTATTTTTGACATATCTCCTTATTGGTTCATCCAAAGTTTGAGTTTGGGGACTCGTTGGATGCGAAAATTTAATTCTTCATCCAACCCATACTCACACTGCATACTTCTGAGATGCACACAACACCCAAAATTAAACATTTCAATAAAGAAACATATTTTAATATTGAAATACGTTTTTTATTGAAAATTTCAGTTTTGGGTGTAGTGGGTACCTCAGAAGTATGTAGTGTGGGCATGGGTTGGATGCGGAATTTAATTCCACATCCAATGAGTCCCCTAACTCAAAAATTGGGTTAACCCATAAGGATATATGTCGAAAATACGATAAGAAAAAATAGTTTTTCTTTTTCCCTCCATTTGTTTTACAAATTTTACCCTTATGGTTGACATCATCATCTTGAATCCTATTGGTTTTTATAAAGTGAATTTTAATGGTAGAATTTTTGTTTTGAGGCTCATTTTTTACCTCAAAACTCCCCTAATGCTAATGAACATGAACCCCACATCAATAACTTCCTTGACACATCACAAAAATATAACCGCATGACAAATATAGAAGATGCACGTAGCGTGGTAGCTGGATGATCAATATAGAAGATGCACGTAGTGTAGCCGGATGAGCAATATAGAAGATGCAGGGATAGCTTTCCCATTGGAACCATATTTTCAGTTGTGGATTTTGTTGAGAACTACACTCTTTATTCATGAAATGATATTGAAAGTTAATACTAACATTTAGACCAAGTTAGTATAATGGTACATATCACATGCAAATATGTGCTAGAGAGTAGCGACGACAAGAGGTTAATAATGAAGGAAACAAACTTCTAGATTAGCCCAGATGACAGGTGACATGACCTACATTTTGTACAACATTGATTTCATATTTTCTATGATAGAATAAAGGAGATAGATATATAGATGCATCAAAATTGGATATGGTAATATGGTTGTGTGGTCCAGTTAAAAAATCCTCATGTATTCCAATGGTTGAGTATTTTGCACAAGAAATATTATGTGTTGCATTTATGGAACTATTTTGAGACTAGGAAAAGGAAGGATGAGCATGATGGGGCTGGTGAATGTATCAAAAAAACCCTACAAAGGGAAGATATGAGGTGCATGAGAAACCCTCATATCCAAGATGTTAGATCCATAGTTCATTGGTGCTCTGCAAAAATGTCAAATCCAACCATAAAGTAGTAGACATCAACAAGAATAAGACACGTGGTAATTTTTTTGGGCAAGTGGTTGATATAGATCAATTATGTTCTTATTGTTGCATTATAGTACATGTAACATGTGGATTTCGTTCTATTTGAAACTCAAACAACACCTTATTTGAATATTGGCACAAAAACTTGCTTTCTCTTGCGGCCCTTGTAGCAATAGTGAGTGGGATGATTGTGAATAAATATACTAGTTTGATGAATGGGATCATGTATCTCTTGAAGTAGAACCACATGGAGTTGTTGAAAAAATATAGTTAAAAGAGGGTCGATCATGTATTTTGTCCAATTATGATTATATATATGATCTTGTATAGCTAGGTAAATATTTCTACAATCTTATCTCAGATCCCTTATTTTTCTTTGATTTGACCATGTTATCAAACCGCTACATGTTTTCATTTGACCTTACAATGTATATTTGGAGGACACATCTACCCAGTTGTTTCTCCAAAGGAAATGAATGTGGCACAAATTATTTGTTGGCATGATACATCCAAGGGAAGAAAACCCTCAATGCATTATTAACTTATAGTGAAGGTGTTGAATTTCCCATTGGATCAATGGTTGTTTAGGGTGAATATATTATACTATATGGAAAGTCAATAAACACCGATGGGTATTTATACATGGATTACATAATGGGTTCAATGGTGTGTCACTTTACGAACATGATCATTGATACAAACATCCAACTACAAACAATGTTTAGAAAGAGCATGAAAAAGGTATGCTACTTCCTACCCCATGTAGAGAACGAGAGAATGATCGAGACAATGAGAAACAAAGAGGATCCATGAGGCCTACATGAATTAGGTAACTATTCTAGGCTATGTATGTAGTTTAGTCCTGTATTTATTTATTGATGAACGTATAACATTATTCATGTTAGACAGTTTATTTCGTGTTATGTTATATTGTTTATTTCATGTTATGTAGATCTTGTTATGTTAATTTTTTTTTCATTTTAATGTTATGTAATCCATAGTCAATATTGTGTTATGGATCATGTTGTAACATTCCTAGTAAACAAACTTCATACATCATAAACTATGTTTTATGGCACTTCTAATTCATCCCTTTCATGGTCCTTTGCGTAGTATAACTATGTGTAATGGCAATTCATCAACACTATTCACATTTCCACAATCAACATCGCCACCACCTTCCCCATGCACATGTTGTCACCATTGCCATCCTCATCATCACTATATTCATCTCTATGCGCATTGTCACCATATCATCCCCATCCTCACCCCCATGCTCACTGCCACCGTCATCATAATGCTTCATCCTCATCCTCATTATCACCATCACCATAATCATTGTCAGATTGTCTCATTGTCACCATCACCATAATGCCTCATCATCCTCATGCTCACAATGTCACCACCATAATTATTCCCCATCACAATCCCCATGGTCATGTGTGCACCACCATCCTCCTCATTCATTGTTTTTAACCACCATCCCATGCTCATTTGTCACCACAATCATGTGTGCACCACCTATGAGAACACTATGCATGACATCCCATGCCAATGTAATCTCTCATGTGAAGTGACATCTCTACAAAACCATTGTGTGAATGTTTATGACACCCTACTACAATTTTATGGACTATGGAAAGGACAATAAACTCACATAAAATTGTTGAAATTTTAATGGATTGATGCTAGGTATCCCTAGATGACAAACTCAACCAATGAATATGATGGATTGGAAAATTAACAAACCCTAGTTTATGAAATCATGAAACAGGACAAGATATGGGTCAAAGACCCATGCAAGAGAGGGACCCCTACCATTATTATGATGTCCATATTCTAGTAGAGTCAACGATTTTTTGATCTAAGCCATAATCGTCGTTTTATGGCCTATTTAAACTTTCCTCCTTGAAGCTTTTAGGGACACATGGTGAACCCCTATTGGGGGAATCAAAACTGATTCGGGAATTAGAATTGAGTTCTATGAGATCTTGCAAGAGTATTTTGGTAGGTTTGATATGGGAACGCTATCAATGAGTTCACAGTAGAGGAATTTGCAAAGTTGACCCCCTTATGCCAAAATTGCATTATCTCTTACTGACTCAAACCTTGGTTTATGAAATCATGAAATAGAGTGAGTTTTGGCCCATGGAACCACATGAGAGAGGAACTCCTATCATTATTATAATGTCTCTATGCCAACAGATTCAACGATTCATCAATCTGAGCCATATTAATTGTTTTATGGATCGTTTAAACTCGCCTCCTAGAGGCTTTCAAGGACACACGTTGAATTCCTTCCAGTAACATAGAATTTGATTTGGAAAACAAAATTGAGTTTCATGAGATACTACAAGTGTGTTTTGGGAATTTTGATGTGGGAAATCTATCCACTAGCTCATGGTCTAGGAGTTTCCAAAGTTAACCACCTTGTGCAAAAATTACACTATCTCCTACTGAGACAAACCCTTGTTTATGAAATTGAGAAATAGGAAAATATTATGTCCATGGTCCCATGCGAGAGAGGCACCCCTAGAATTGATTTGAAGTCTCTATTCCAACAGATTCAATGGTTTGTTGATCCAATACATGATCACCAATCTATGGCTAGTTGCAACTCACCTCTTAAAGGATTTCAAGGACACATGGTGAATATGTGTTGGGGGCATAGAATTCAAACCAAGTAGCAGAATTGATTTATGTGAGATGATGCAAGTGTGTTTGGGAATGTTTGACATAGAAACTCTAGCCATTATTTCACATTTGGGGGATTTATAAAGTTGATTCCTTTGTCCAGAAATTGCAATGTCTCTTACCGAGATAACCCATATATTCCAAAATATCTAAAAATGATAGAATATGAGCCATGGACCTAGGGGAGAGATGCACCCTTAGCATTATTCAAATGTCCCTATTCCAATGGATTTGACTATTCGTCGATCCTATCCATGGTCATCTTTTTATGGCCCATTTAAACTCACCTCCTAGGCTTTCACGAACACATGGTGAATTTCTTCCAAGGGAATAGGATTTGAACCAAGCAACATAATTGAGTTCTGTCAGATGCTACAAGTGTTTTTGGGTAGGATTGGCATCAGAAATATATCGACAAGTTTGCTATCGATTATTTTCCAAAGTTGACCCCTTTGTGCAAAAATTGCACTCTCTTATTGAGGGAAACCTTAAATTCCAAAATCCTTGAAAAAGGAAAGGTATGGTACATGGATCCAAGGGAAAGAAGCATCCATAGCACTATTATGATGTCTTGATTCCAATATATTCAATTATTCATCGATCCAATCCATAGGTATAATTCTATGGTTAGTTGCAACTCATAGCTTAAATGTTTTAGGGACACCTGGTGAATTGGTCTTGGGGCCTAAAATCACCAACACGAATTCACATTGAGTTCCCTAATTTTGGGTACATGTATCCAAGTATGGAAAGTTTGGTTAAGATGATCGCATGATTTTGTAGAGGCCGGTTCTATGGAGTTTGAACCCCCCCCCTCCCCTGTGTGCAAGAATTTCCATGTGTCCCACTAATAAATTAGTGGTAATGATGACATGATATTTACTAATGATATGAAAAATTCAACATTTGGTGCAAGTGGCACTGTGCACACCAAACTCTAACACATGCAAATACACATCATATCCATGCATGCACATTCTAATATTGCATGTGCATGTTCCAATACCACATGTACATTAATCATTCATGCATGCACCCTTTAACTCACATCTACACCCAAGACTATTAAGGAATCCTATTTGGTGAGCTACAATCAAGGATACATATAGTTACCCATCAACAATTTTGGAATGAAGAATGCATATAGGGTTTCTAAGACTAGATAAGGTTTCTAGGGATAAATTATTTTTCTAATATTCTACATTTCTAGATTAGGTTTCTAGGCTTATATTAGTGTTTCTAAGGCATTGGTGGCATCTTTTCTTCTTCTTGTGTCTTCGGAATAGGTTCAGTCCCTCCTTTGTGCACAACAAATCCCAAGATATCAACCTGATAGAGAAAGGATCAGTCGAAAGCACCTGCGATGCAGATGCAGTCTCACTCGAGATATCTCTTCAATGGGTAACTTCTAGAACCAGGTTTCTGCAATTGGGTGGGCAATTTCTCTTCCCTTGGAATTCTACCAAGGCACTCAACCGAAGGAAGTGGGTATAAACCTTATACTAATTACACACAATTGAGATGTATTAGAATTGTTGTGCCATTAGATATTCAAAGCAATAAGTGCAATCATATTCTTAATTATTATGAAGTGAAAAGGATTGAATAATACACACTGAACAAATAAAATCTCATAGGAAACATATAAGTGTTGCTCAGATAATTATAGTATAAAATTCATTACATCCCAACAGTATACAATGGTTATACATAAAGGAGAATTCAAATCATGAGAGATGAATTTGAATATACTAGATCAATCTCATGGCATGGCTAACTAGAAGAGTTTAAATCACTATTAGAGATGACTAGCTAAGCTCTAGTTGTCTAATTCAATCTTTCATTTAAACTAGTCTAACTGAGGTGGTAGGTGATAAGTAGGTGAGAAAAGGTGCCTATCCACATGCATCTATGCAAGACTCACGCTAACTGAACTGGAGGACAACTAATTGAATGTAACTGATGCATAACTAAGCTTAACTAGTTACCAACTGCCAAAAATTGAAGGAGGTCGGTGCCTATACTCCCAATGGATCCTAAAATGTAGGAATTAGTCTAAGAGGCTCCTAAACTAATGCATGCAAGTGCAGTCAGTTCCAGTTAGCCTTTATCGGTGTTCCCCACACTCTAGTGACTATTACATGTGGACCCAATGGTACTAGTGGACCCAATAATAATCAAATGAATCCTAATTTAGGATAGTATAATCTAATAGACAGTTCGAACAAGGGAGGGTTATAGATCCTAACACCCCCCCTGAATCATAACTTGGACAACTGTGGCCCCTGGAAACAAGGACAAAAGTCGCCCATATACAATCTAAAAGATAAAAAATGCTTCTTAATAAGCCAAGGAAATAGGGGAAAACCTCATGGGAACCCCCCCCCCCCTCAAAATAAGCAGTGAATCAAGAAAAACAAGTTAAAAAATTGCAAAATCTTTTGCTGCAATTTGTAGCACTATGAAGCAACAAAGAAGTATTATGTTTCTTTTGTGTACCAACATCCTGAATCTGTGCATGTGAACCTCTGAATACAAACTAAATTATTATGTATGGATGAATATTCCTCTTTGGAAGAAGAATAATATGCTCAACTGAATCAGAAATATAGACAACTGTTAGAGGAATATTGGACCCATGTAGATCAACTGAAATTGACTGATGAGAGAGCAAAGGTACTTGAGAATTTGAACCATGTGAGGAAAATATAATAAACTAATATATTGTAGCCTTGAACATCGAACCATGTGAGTTAAAATCATCCCCAAGTGTTAAAATCAAGTGTTTAGGAAAATACAGGATGTCTCCATCTTTACTAGTTCTGTGAGGAGATGAGCATGTGATCAAATAGATAGGTAGAGAAGAACTGAGACCGTGGAGAGAAAATGATTGAGCTCCATAATATGATATAGCTTTAGAAGTAACCAATTATTCACAAAATAAAATATCAGCAAACTCATAAGAGGAAACTAACATCAAATCCCCAGCAGCAAGTTTGAACGAGACTTGTGGTACTTGATTTGCCACACCAAAAGTGATGAGACCAGCTAAAAGCAGGAGTGAAGGCTCTTGGAACTTAAAACTTGAACCAAATAATATCATATTATATCCAAGTAATATCATATCAGATCCAAATAATTTCATATCATATCCAAAAGTGTAGAATGAAATCAAATCCCTAGCAACAATTTTGAAGGAGACTTGCTATACTTGATTTTTCACACCAAAATTGATGAAAGAAGCTACAAGAATTAATGAAGGCCCTTGAAACTTAACCTAATACAAATAATGTCATATCAGATCCAAATAGGTTCATATTATATCCAAGAGTGTGCTCCACCGAGATGGTAGATGCACAATTTTCTCCTTCTTCAAAATTCTGAGAATTGGTGAATGCAATCATGTAGGAATTTACTAGAAGAGATAGATAAATGAGAGTGAATGGATCACTCTTAAAATATGATATTATTTCCAAAATATCCATGGTATTACTTATTTGCACACCAAAAACATCATTAAATATAGAGAAATCAAATTCCTCTTCATTTTCTGAAACAATCAATGGTAAACTATGCACATAATTTAAAGTAGAAGAATCACTAGAGAATTTTTGCATAAAATGGAAGGAGAGTTTTTCTTCAAAAATGGAGATTCAAATGTATTATTCTGGATCCTCCATGTGAGAATATAATATATCACAAATCTCATAAAATTCTAGAGCAACAGGAGAAGGAGTCACTCCAAGGAGACTTTCTTCAATTCGAATTGACTGTGTGGAAAATTCTGCTTCTTCTTCATCTTCAACAATTTGCTTTGTTGTAGGAGAGGGCATCAACTCGTCATGATGGATTTTAATTGAACCTCTCTCAACAGCTGGGATTGGGGTCTCATATCCCATATGATTTCTAGGTCCTCTTGATAGAGTGAAAGTGGTGAAGGAGTCCCTAGAAGCAATCATGTGGTTGGATTCTCCAGAATCTATCAAGTAATCCTTTGACAGAGTGAGGATGGCCTTTAAAGCATGCAATCTCTCATGTTATTTAGTATTCTCTCCATAATAATACAAATCTTCACCTTGTGGAAGGTAAATATTGTTTTGTACACATAGATATTTCAACTAGTCAAGGGTCTTCTTCATGCAAGAGTCTTATGGATGAAAACCCCTGATACAATAGGGACACATCTTCTTTTCAAAAAATTTCTTCTTCTTGGAGCCCAAAGCTCCTTCATAAGTATTCTAATTCTCTTTAGGCTTCGAATCAGATGATTTAGGCTCCTTCCCCTTAGGTCTCCATTTATCTTGCGCTTTGGTAGAGTTTGTCACTAGGAGACCTTGGTTTTTGGAAGTTTGGATGAATCCCATATGGACCAAATTCTCTTCCTCCTGAAAAGGACTCGGAAAAGAAATCAATTGAGGCCATCTTCCAATTTGGAATAGAAGCTCCTCTGGAATGGAATATTGATACAAATATAGAATACTCAATACCTATTTTTCTGAGTATGGAAAGCACATGTTGCTCATCCTTTATTTCTATTTCGTACTGTCTGCATTGAAGTGCAAGAAAATTGAATTTAGTGAAGAATTTTTGTATGGTATTGAAATTCTTGGGATACAAGACTATCGACTCATTCTCCATAATGCGTCCCTGAATCTCATCTTGCTTTCCAAACAAGACTTCAATATTCTCCCAAGCTTCTTTGGGAGTCCTCAAACCTTCAAGGTTATAGAGTAGATCTCTGGATATGTGAGTGCGGTTCATAACCTTGTTTTTCTCAGTTGGATGATGGGGCTCGACATCCCTTCCAAGTATTATCTTGAAGTATCATTTATTGCACAAGGAAAATTGCATATATGCCCTCCATTCCACATAATTCAAGGGTGTTAGGATTTGAGGTGTAGAAGGTTGAGAATCCATAATTCTCCTGTTGATCAGACAATATCTTCACAAAATCTATGTAGCACCTGTAGAAATTCACTACAAAACCAAAACCATTCACACTGTGTTAGAATCAAGACTTCCCTCTCAACATGTACACTTTCTCAGGGTTCGTCATGCCCGCACCACCACTCTAAATGAATCTAGAGGAAGCAAGGCACTCTTTGCGGGACTTTTGTGGAAACCCAACTGCTTCTGGTGTACAATGGAGGGTAGAAAGAGTTGAACCTTTCCTCATATGACTTTGATACCATATTAGAATTTTTGTGCCATTAGATCCTCAGAGTAATGAGTGCAACCAGATTCTTAATTATTATGCAGTAAAAAGGAATGAATAATACACACTGAAAAAATAAAATCTCACAGGAAACAGATAAGTATTGCTCAGAAAATTACAATATAAACTTCATTACATCCCAGGAGTATACAATGGTAATACATAAAGGAGAATTTGAATCATGAGAGATGAATTCGAACCTACCAGATCAATCTCACTGCATGGCTAGCTAGAACTTTCTAAATCACTATTGGAGTTGACTAGCTAAGATCTAGTTGTCTAATTCAGTCTCTTAATAAGTAATAATTAGTTAAACTAGTCTAATTGAGGTGGTACGTGAGAAGTAGGTGATAATAGGCGCCTATCCACATGCATGCATGCAAGACTGGCGCTAACTAAATTGGAGGACATCTAACTAAATATAACTGAAGCATAACTAAGCTTAACTAGTTACCAACTTCCAACAACTAAAGGAGGTTGGTGTCGACACTCCTAGTGGATCCTAAAATGTAGGTATTGGTCTAGGAGGCACCTAAACTGATGCGTGCAAGTTCAGTTAGTTCCAGTTAGCCTCTATCGGTGTTCCCCTCACTCTAGTGACTCGTACATGTGACCTCATTAGGCCAAGTGGACCCAATGGTACTAGTGGACCTAATAATAATCAAATGACTCCTAAGTTACGCTATTATAATATAATAGACATTTTGGACAAGGGAGGATTATAAATCCTAATAGATGCAACTCTTTTCAACCATCACCATATACTATAACAACAAATATAATGGAGTATAGCGATTCCAACTACAACAGTGCAATGTATGCATATAAACTCATTTGCAAGAAAATACATAAACACTTTTCATAGTAAACATACATGTGACACAACACATTTATCATGTACATATTCAACACAATATCTAAAGTGGAAACCTATCTGGGAAAAACCACAAAGGTGCTCTTTATTTGGCATGACAAATATATGGCACCTTTTTATCTGTGCACTGAGCTACAGACTTTGTTCTAGATATTCTTCTCCTATCTATACATACTTCTATCTCCTTTCATGCTCTTTGGTATTATTTCCTTGGTTCTTATCTACTTGACTCTATTGTTGACCCTCACATAGCCTAGATTGACTCAACTTATTTTAGAACTCTATGACTCTTGAATCTTATATTCTACTGTTGATTTGCAAACAACCTGGATCAACCTAATATTATCTATAGATCTGTGCACTTAGATGTAGACTTCTTTGACTTTTTACCAAGAAACTAACTGACTCTTTATTGATAGACTAGCTAAGAAACAACAACAAATTGCTTAAGAAACTCAGGAAACCCGACCTTCCTCAACCTAACAGAGTGTAACCCGCACACAGCCACGGTTTTTCCTTCTTATAGAATCTTACATGTCACTATCAGCCAACTTCATACAGTTACCGAGATACTGTCATTCCTATTATAACAACATATATAAGTAGGCACTAATGAACCGAATTACAAATATGTTTTGATACATGCGACTTCTGTCAACTTTGGACGACCTCGTACCCACGATATTTCCAAATTGTCACTTTCCAGCCATGCACCACTGCATGCATTTGGACATGGTTTCTTTTGTTGCAACTCCTCCTGTCACATATTTTCCTTATGTCGTGGCTTCTCTCTTGTCACAAGATCTTCTTCTGTCATGATTATCCTTCTGTCATGATTCCTCTTCTTATCACAAGCTCTTCTTGTACCATGATTCTTCTTTTGTCGCAATTCCTCTTTTGTCACGAACTCCCCTTCTATCATGATTCTTCTTTTGTTGTGATTTCTCTTCTTATCATGATTCCTCTTCTTGTTCTACTTCTGTCAAAACTTCCTTTCTCCCTTCCTGTGACCCGACTCTTTTCATACTTGGGAATAATTCCAACTGAATTCTTCCTAACTCTCCGTAGGGCCAACAAGCCCCCAAAATTCACCTGTGGCTCATCCCGAGCCATCGAATGTTTTTTTATACTTGAATTAAGGACAAATATACCTTAACAACCTTCGAACATTTTGATTACCTCTTTTGTCTCTTGACATGTCTTCTTTTGCTTTCTGCAAGCTTTCCAACAGGTCGGAACTAAGGTGTTTTGATAGTAGGATCCTTGTTGTTTCCACTACTTTTTGCACCCTATGATGTACATGTTGACTAATGCATGTAATCCTTTCTACTTTGGCTTGTAATTCTACATCTTTATCTACCCACTGTTGCTGTTGCGAGTGCAACACCGTCACTTTTTGTTGGAGTTTCTTAATTTCTACTTCCTTATCCATCTTCTCTATTACGGGTATCTTATTCACATCCTTCTTCAATTGAGTTACTTTTGTCTCAATTGTACGCAACTCCTATTTGACTTTCTCTGGTTCAGCGACGTCGATCAAGGCTTCCCAAGTCTGAAAAACTTGGTCCATATCTTTGGCTCGTGATGACTTTGCTTCTTTGATTTTATTCATATATTTTTATGCTACTTTAATTTTCCCTTCTATCACATAAAGTTATTGTTTTGGAGCGGTAGGACAGACGAGATGGAAAATTTCATCGACATCGCCATTTCTAAAAGCTGAAGACAAAATCCTGAGTGCTTTCATGGCCATTTGTTTCTTTGGATTCTTTTGTCTCATAGGAAGATCATGTTGATCAACTTCTTCTTTGTCGGCAATGAAGTTTGTCATCTTATCATCTTCTCTATTTCTTTGACGATGAAATATTCCATCTCATCGATGTCTTCCTTTTCTTCGACGATGAAATTTTCTATCTCATTGACGTATTCCTTTTCAACATGGGAATCAACCATCTCATATTCTTCGTTTAAACACCATCACCAACTATATTTTGAGATTCTTTTACAAATGATGGCGATGATGATGGACTTTATCTCTATTTGTCACTATCCAAAATTTGGTTCAGATCGATGGGTTCTACCAATGGATACTGTGCATTATGGTGAATCGTTCCACAATTCTATCTGGTGTTTTAGGTGGAATGTCCTTTGCTAATCAAATTTCAACCGCTACTTCATCATCCTTCATCAGCATTGTTGAGACAGTTTACTTTTGTGGGAACCGAAACACTTCTTCATTGACGAACCTGGTAGGTCGGTTCATATCCTTATCTCAGGGATTACTGGAACTTGCTTAATTTCCAATCCCATCCCTGCATGTGGTGGAACATATCTAGCAGCATCTTCCATGATCATCATGGGTAACATAGCTACAATGGCAAATTATCTGAGTGTAGCTTCACTAGGATTCATAGTAACGATAACTCTATAACCAATTAACTTAATTCGGCCTTGGGAGTCGCAGAGATCAATTCCTCATTCAAACACATCAAAATGAATTGAAGGTGAAGGGTCAATGTAGGTTATACCTACTCGTTCACTTTGTCCAATATTCACACTCACATATATTGACTGAAACTGTGACAACACGATTCGTCACATGGGTCAGCTTGTGTGAATCATCACACGGAAACTTCTATGTATCATGCCACTTTTTTTTATGATGCCATTGCAATCATGACATAATTGAATTTAAAGTACACCACCAAATTCTCTTAGGATTTTCCAATTAATTCCATTCAACTGACATCTCTGTGATTCTCTTATTTCTTACAAAAGTGTCGCACTTCTTGCAACTCGTATTCCTCCTTCAACAGATTTCCTTTCTTGCGATAGAATAAGTGTTTTCCCTATCAAGTTTATATCTATGACATACAATAAGTCCACAAGACTTCTCTTTTTACTACGACAGACTTAGTAGTCTGTGACCAATAACTGCATAAAAGGCTCAAAGTTGTTCTATCTTCCTCTTCTTTTGTTGCTCTCTTTATGCAATAGAATTACAGTATGTGAGAAAAAATCAGTTGTAAGCAAGTCCACACGGCAACGTTTCCTCCTTTGAAACACTTAGATACTTAAATTAACCAGAAAAACTGTTCAGAAGTACTCTGTTATAAGAGAAAATTTGCAGACTCCAGGTGGAAAAGATTGTTGGGATTTTGTCGTCGGGTTTCCTCGTTGAGATATGAAGCTAATTGATGCTATCGAGGAATTAGTACAAACGTTCTGGCATGATCATACCATAAATTCATCTAATCAAAGAGATGTGATAAAGCTGAGAAAAGGTTCTACTGAACATGAACCCCACGTCAAACACTTCCTTGACACAACACAGACTGAACTCTATGAGAGAATCAAGAATGAGCACACACATTTGAACCTGGGCCAAAGGTCATTTGAGAAATGTAAACAATGGTACGTTCGTATATGCATTGATCGAAACACATGCTGTTGTAGATACCATGTAGAATATGAATATTTTTTTGACATGTATAAACATATATTTTGTGATTTGCATACTAACCTTGAGCAGGGCTGCAATGAATCTATAATACCACCGAATGCATCGAGATATTTTATCGTCAGCATCATGTGTCCAAGGCATGAAGGACAAAAATACCATGGAAAATCATGTCTATATGGGAATTGTTCCAGGTGCAGTGGGTTTGCTCTTTTGAACCGTTGCATTCATGGAAGTGATGAGCATCAATTTGGAAATATGAGCGTGGAGATGCGGAGCTTCAAGTACGTAACCTATCAATCAGATAGTACGAAGGAAAGTAAAAAGATTGCATTGGTGAAGTCACAGGTGCAAATGATTATTGCATGTTTTTCCTCTTACATCTTCAGTTTCTACATATACATTCTTTAAAGGTCACATTCTAATACGACCCTGGTTTTCATGGAAACAGGTACGGGTATGTGATTTTTTGATGGAGTTCTACAAGAAAACCGAGCAGTATGTTCAACATGTGCACGTAGCGCGATGGTAGGATGAGCAGTACAGAAAATCCAGGGACAACTTTCCCATTGGGACCATATTGTCAATTGTGGATTTTGTAGAAAACAACACCCTTCAGCCACAAAATGAAATTCAGAGTCAATACTACGATTTCAACCAAGTCATCATCATGGTACATATTACGTATAGGCATGGCCCTGAGAGCAGTGTTAACAATAGGATAATACAGAAGGTGACAAACTTTTATATAAGTGATGATAGATGCCATGATCTGGATTATGTGCAACACTGTTTTCAAATTTTCTATGATTAGCTAAAGGAGGGAGATATACAGATGGATCAGCATTGGATATGGTCGGATGGTTGTGCGGGCCCGTTCAAAAATTCCCGAGTCTTCCAATGGATGAGTATGTTACATAAGACTTATAATGTGCCACATATATGGAACTACTTTGAGACCGGGCACGACAAAGGTGAGCATGACGAGGCCGGTGCATGCATCAAGACCGCACTACGAAGGGAGGAGATGAGGTTTACCAGAAACCCCCATATCAAAGATGCAGAATCCATAGTTCAATGGTGCTCAGCAACAATGTCAGACCGAACTTCAGTGGTAAGAAGGCCAGTCAAGAATTTTTGGCATGTGGTTGACATAGATCAATGGTGTTCCTATAGTTGCGGCACAATACAAGGAACACATGGATTTCATTTGGTTCGAAGCTCAAACAACCCCCTATTTGAAATATGGACGTGGAAACTTGCTTGATTTTGCAGCCCTTGTAGTAGTGGTGAATGGGATGAATGTGAATGCATGGATTGGGTTGATGATTGGGATCATGTGTCACTTGCAGTAGACCCACGTGTATTCAGTGAAATAACCCACTTAGAGGAGGGTCAGTCAAATATTTTGACAGAATATGACCATATCTCAGATCTTGTACAACCAGGACACTTATATATGCAATTGTTGCCCTGAAAGACAATGAATGGGGCATGGATTATTGGTTGGCATGATGCATTCGAGGTAAGCAAATCCTAAATGGATCATTGATTGATGATGAAGGAAATGAATTTCCTATTGGCTCGATGGTGGTTGAGGGTGAATATCTTACACTAGATGGGAAATCAAGAAGAACTAGTGGGCATGTATTCATGGATTACAGACCAAGTTTTGTGGTCTATCACTTCACAAAATTGATTGTTGGCATAAGCATCCATCTACAGACAATGTCAACGAAGAACTCAACCAAGGTACGTTACTTATTGCCTCATTCAGAGCACAAGAGATTGATGGAGGAAATTAGCAATAGAGAGGATCCAGCTGGCTATATTGAATGAGATTGGGTAATTGCGCTTACACTCTAATTGGATGCCAGTTCCATGAGTGATTGAAATTGACAGCTACTATTAAAAGACAAGACGACCACGATAACTTACTCCGCTTTCTATGTGAACTCTGCAAAAGACAAGACGACCACGATAACTTACTCCGCTTTCTATGTGAACTCTGCAAAATCCTTTCCCTTTCCATCTATATCGATGCCATGTCTGAATATATAGCATGTATAATTACTGATTACCAAGTATGATTTGTTTTATGCACCATCTTGGTAATAAGTATTTATACATGCTATATATTACGACATGACATCGATATAGATGGAAAGGGAAAGGATTTTGCAGAGTTCACATAGAAAGAGGAGTAAGTTATCATGATCGTCTTGTCTTTTTAATTGTAGCTGTCAATTTCAACCACTCATGGTCGTCTTGTCTTTTAATGGATTTTGACGTGTTAGCTTGCACAAGCACACTATTCTCTACATTTGACTATGCAAGAATACAAATAAGCCACTAAAGCTATGCAAGAATACAAATTTTCGTCATTTGCATTCTCAATTCCTTCTGTTCATTTTAATTAGAGATTTAATTATTTGAATGTAACTTTCAAGTGAAAATGTTTAATGCATGTATCTTCAATAGACACCCTTGACCGGTTTAATCTTTCACCCATGTTTATCTTACCTTTTCTATAGGATTTTAAACATGATGTCCTTCACAGGTTTTCTAACTCCGCACTTTATATTGTTTTCTACATGTCCTTCCTAGTAAACCACTATATTTGCAACTTTCTCTCCAATTTGTGTTGCATCCGGCTACTATTCAAAAAATAATTGCTTTAATATTGTGAAATGGTATTTGACTTGTGCATTATGCTTTCATCTCTAAATTTTAATTGCTATTCTAGTAAGTTTTTATCCTTCTTCTATTTGAGTCAATAATTAGACTTTAATAAGAAAGCAGAAGGTATAACACAGAGCAAGGTCAAATAGTTGTTCATGTTTAAGAGATATAGTTTCTATAACATTTCTTCTATCCTTTTTTGGAGAAATATAGTTCATGCCCAATATTTGTTGTGTTGGACCCAAAGACTTCATTTAAAATTAACTTCCCAAGCCCTTCTTCAACCTTTTAATAATGCTCTTACCATTCCCAACAATTAGCATGTCATCCCAGACCGAGAGTGACCAAGTGTCCCTGAACAACATTTTCATGCGACTTGTAGCTCGACATAACTTGGCAACTGGATGTTGGATCGACGAGCCGTCAACTCCGTTGGTCTCCTAGCATGCAAATACCTCTAGAGGTCCCTCCCCACCACCTTTGCATGGCCCAATGACTCCACATTGCATCGGTTTCATAAACTAGGGTTTTGCTCAGTTTCCTTCAATGCAACTCTTTCACTGGTGGGTCAACTCTAAAAAACCCTTCTCCATGCCAGTCTTGGTGGTGTTC
This sequence comes from Pseudotsuga menziesii, assembly GCA_001517045.1. Lineage (NCBI taxonomy): Eukaryota > Viridiplantae > Streptophyta > Pinopsida > Pinales > Pinaceae > Pseudotsuga > Pseudotsuga menziesii. The sequence continues at coordinate 181,027 of LPNX010248958.1, forward strand.
CCATGTCGGCACTGGCCATACACACCTGTCAGAGCCAACGACATGCAATCCTGCTGCTCCGTTTGGTTTTTCGCTCCCAGACCGAGAGTGACCAAGTGTCCCTGAATGACATTTTCATGCGACTTGCAACTCGACATAACTCGACAACCGTAGGTCGGATCGATGAGCTGTCGACTCTGTTGGTCTCCTGGAATTCCATTACCTCTAGTGGGCCCTCTCCATCATGTTTTGATGGGCCAGTGACTCCATGTGGCATCAGTTTTGTAGATTAGGGTTTTGCTAAGTTTCCTCCAATGCAACTTTCGCACTGGTGGGTTAACTCTTAAAAAACCTCCTCCATGCCAGTATTGGTGGTGTTCCCATGTCATCATTGGCCATACACACCTTTCAGAGCCAACGACATGCAATCTTGTTGCTCCATTTGGTTTTTCGCTCCTGAACCGAGAGTGACCAAGTGTCCCTGAATGGAATTTTCATGCGACTTGCAACTCGACATAACTCGACAATCGTAGATCGGATCGATGAGATTTTGAATCTGTTGGTATCCTAGAATGCCATTACCTCTAGTGGGACCTCTCCACCACGTTTTCATAGGCCAGTGACTCCACTGTGCATCAGTTTCTTAAACTAGGGTTTTGCTCAGTTTCCTTAAATGCAACTCTTGCACTGGTGGGTCAACTTTGAAAAACCCTCCTCTATGCCAGTCTTGGTGGTGTTCCCATGTCAGCATTAGCCATACACACCCATTGGAGCCAACGGCATGCAATCTTGCTGCTCCGTTTGGTTTTTTGCTCCCGGACCGAGAATGACCAAGTGTCCCTGAACGACATTTTCATGCGACTTGCAACTCGACATAACTCGGAAAACGTAGGTCGGATCGATGAGCCATTGAATTCCATGGTATCTTGGCATGCCATTACCTCTAATGGGCCCTCTCCACCACATTTTCATGGCCCAATGACTCCATTGTGCATCGGTTTCGTAAACTAGGGTTTTTCTCAGTTTCCTTCAATGCAACTCTTGCACTGGTGGGTCAACTTTGAAAAACCCTCCTCCGTGTCAGTCTTGGTGGTGTTCCTATGTCGACATTGTCCATACACACCTATTAGAGCCAATGGTATGCAATCTTGCTGCTCCGTTTGTTTTTTCGCTCCCGGATTGAGAGTGACCAAGTGTCCTTGAATGAAATTTTCATGTGACTTGCAACTCGACATAACTCGGCAACCCGAGGTCGGATCGACGAGCCGTCGACTCCGTTGGTATATTGGCATGCCATTACCTCTAGCGGGCCCTATCGACTATGTTTGCATGGCCCAGTGACTCCATTGTGCATCGGTTTCGTAAATTAGAGTTTTGTTTAGTAGATTTATTGATGTTGTAATTTGTTGTGATAAGAGGTTCTAGATATGTTATATGCTTGGAAAGAGTGCCCTAAAGGGATGTATCTTCATGGTGTTAACGTACAGTTGGACTAGGGTTTATTTTTTGGGGTTTCCTTATGATATTAGGATGAAGATAAGTGAAATATTGGACCATAGTGACCACCTTCACACACATGTTGAGGAGAACATATGAGCATAGTAACCACCTTGGCATAGATATTGAGGATAAGCATTGCAACATTGTAACCACCTCTGACACATATGTCGAGGAGCATTGGGAACAAGAACATGTGGTACACAACTAGAGGAGGAATGCATTACATGATGAAACTTGGATATGCATAAGGACACTAGGGTTTATATATGTAAGTAAACCTTGGAGAAGGAGATATAATACTAGAGGAATTGATGGTTGTCTTACAGAATCTATAGCTCTTGTTGTCAAGGCAAAGGAGGTAGAATTAGGGTTGCAACCCTGTAGAAGATACAAAGGAAAGAGATAATGTCTTTGGTGATATTGCAGTCTTGTTCTTGTGTGATACATGGATTTTAGGGAAAGACCATGGAAAACTTAACTTGATAAGTCTCAAGCTTCTTTTGATTCCTTGCTTAGAAGAAGATTTTTGTAAGTTTAGTTGATTTTCCGTGGTCTTGGTGCTTGTGTTGATGCGATAGAAAAAGATCTAGGGTTTGAGGAATCATCCTAGGATAGACATGTTGACATTGAAACTGGTGCTAGACTTGTCTGAAATGCCATGTCCTTCTATGATGAAAGATGATTAGGGTTTATAAACCCTAATGAGGAAAACAATTATAGTGTGGATACCTTAATGCATGCTAGAGTTTCATGAACTACAATCTCATTGAGACTTTCATACTAGGGTTTCATGAACTACAATTGCATACTAGGGTTTCATGAACTACAATTGCATGTTATAACTAGGGTTGAGAAGTTATGAGATGAAACACATGTACATGTACAAATTGAAAACCAACTAGGGTTTTGTGAACTACAATTGCATGCTATAACTATTGTTGAGAAGTTATGATATGGAACTAGGGTTTTGTGACCTCTTTAAAATCTATGAGATGGAAATAGAAACACATGTACATGTACAAATCCAAAACCAACTAGGCTTTCATGAACTGCAAATTGCATGCTATAACTAGGGTTGAGAAGTTATGAGATGGAAATATGGATTTATGAGCTCTTTACAAGTTATGATATGGAAAAGAGAAACACACCTATGGTTTCATGAACTACCATTGCATGCTAAGGTTACAATCTTGTTGAGACTTTCATACTAGGGTTTCATGAACTACAATTGCATACTAGGGTTTCACGAACTATAATTGCATGCTATAGTTTCATGAACTACAAATTGCATGCTATAACTAGGGTGGAAAAGTTATGAGATGGAAGTAGGGTTTTATGACCTCTTTACAAGTTATGAGATGGAAAAGAGAAACACACCTACAGTTTCATGAACTACCATTGCATGCTAGGGTTTCATGAACTGCAATCTCGTTGAGACTTTGATACTAGGTTTTCATGAACTACAATTGCATACTAGGGTTTCTTGAACTACAATTGCATGCTATAGTTTCATGGTCTACAATTGCATGCTATAACTAGGGTTGAGAAGTTATGAGATGGAAGTAGGGTTTTATGACCTCTTTACAAATTATGTGATGGAACTAAAATGGTATGATATGGTATGTTAGTACATGGTATGATGTTAGTATCATAGGGTTTTGTAGGGTATGTACTATGATGTTAGTATTGTAGGGTATGGTATGGTATGGTATGGTATGCTAGTATGTTATGGTATGTTAGAATGGTATGATGCCAGTATGTTATGGTATGTTATATTAGTTGGTAGGGTTTCATGAACTCTTTACAGGTTATGAGATGGAAGCAGGGATGATTTTAAGGAACCATACTTATTTAAAAGTGTATAAATGTTGGCGAATATTACCAATTCTTAAAATGCCAACTATAAAATGATTGGCAATATTTTTCAAAAAATATTTTAATTTCCAAGGATTTTATATCATTTATATAATAATTTGGCGATTTTTAGGGTGAAAAAAGTTTACCCCATCGAAATTAGGCGAAATAGGGCTTCAAAAAATGCAAAATGGCGAATGTTTTTTGGGGAAAAAACATGGAAAAATAGCCCACTGGGCTAAAATTCGCCCCTAAAATTATCCCTAGATGGAAGTAGAAACACATGTACATGTACACATCCTAAACCAACTAGGGTTTCATGAACTACAATTGCATACTATAACTTGGGTTGAAAATGGCCCTCCCCCTCATGTTTTCATGGCCCAATGTGTCTAGATATCACTAAGAAAGCACATATTGTGGCATTATATTATTGATGTACTAGAATATAAGCCAACAACTTGCATAATAAAACTAGGGTTCACATATTGAGACATGGAACTACAAACTAGGGCTTTATGAACTCTTTAGGTTTGAAGATCAAATTAGACTGGTTAGTATCATTTAAGTAGAAACCAAAGGGCCATATAGCCCTAGGATACACTTACAAATTGAAAACCAACTAGGGTTTCATGAACTACAAATTGCATATTATAACTAGGGTTCACAATTTATGAGATGGAACTAGGGTTTTATGACCTATTCAGGTATATATCATTAGATTTGTTAGTATCATTTAAGTAAAAACCAAAAGGCCCTATTCCTAGGCTATGCACATACATGAAATAATTTTATTGGGATTGTTGAGGCCTGGAAATTTGAAGGCAACAACAGCAAGGGATTCTCCCCAGTCAACGTTCCCAATTAGCCCGTGACTGTTTGGTATAGGGAATCCGTCCGGTTTGCGGTTCGGCTACCGTAGGTCAAAGTAACAAAAAAAAAGGGTTTTACCGGTTGCGGCCCGGTCCACCGTGTATTTGTATTTTTTGACTTAAGTATGATATGCAAGTGCCTAATTAACCATGCAGGGTGATAAAGATGGAAAGAGTAGTCACAATGTGGTGTGCAGGTTCTTACCTCTCGTCTTAGAACTCACAAGCATCCAAATCATGCAAGAAAATAAATACTAACTAAACTATCTCTAGAGAGCTGGGTATTCATTCATGAGTAATGCACCCCTGTTCATGTGTTATGGCAAATCATAGATAGCTGTTCTTATAACCAAACATATAAACATGAAGAAAAGCATATATGATAAGATAGCTCATCAACAGTTAAAAATTCCATTACTCATAGTGGAAAAGACGTCATAAAGGTACTGAAAAACATTCAGACAAGAACATAGGTTCAAGAAATTAGAACGCTCTTACAGCTAATGAGGCATAGCTGAAAATGAAATAGTTCACATTCAACATTGCTCATTTAATCACATTGACATATTCCACACAACACTTCCTCCAACAGGCAAAATTTGCAGTCTCTGGTTGTAAAACGAAATAGTTCCTCTTACAAGCATTAAGTTACAAGTTTTTCCAGGGAAAAAGCCCCTGTAACTTCTAACTTTCAAATATTTAAACAAAATCAGCAGACCGCTTGGGTTCCCCCCAAATATGTGACTCTTCAGTTCTTCGAGCGTTTCATATCCCTCCTTTCATCTTTTCTTCGTATGCTCATGATCAGCTGAGTAACTGCTGGACCTTTCAGATCTGTGCTTTTGTTGCTTTCGATTTTGTCTTTTCCTTCACTTGTCTCCCTCGTGACCCTGCCGGTTTCGATTTGATTTTTACAAAACTGTCAAGCTATGCCTTCACGCTGCAGTCGGCCCAACAGTCCCTTGAGTTCTACCTGCAATCAATTACTGTGCATCATTCATTGGAATGGCATTTTAAACGTTAAATTAAACCACCTAGAATGGCTAATCCACAAGAAAACGGCTAGGTGCACCCCTTGATCTGATAATTTTAACAAACGCTGCCATCACTACCTCATCCACTTACAGCCTCAATAGACATCATTTATGACGGAAGACAGAAAACTCGACGGCGGCTCAAAATACTTACATCGAAAGGGTAGCTCATTCATAGCCGCAATGGCGGATCCTAACAAGAATGGGTACTGTGAAATACTTTAAGCATATCGGAGTTGGAAGAGTTTTGAATAAGCCTCAAGCGGGAAAGTTCTAAATCGGAAGTCGGAAGAATATCGACATCGGAAGACGAAAGCTTTGCCCAGCCGCAAAGGGGGAAAATAAATGACTACGGGAAAGCGACTAAAATACTGACGCATCGGCTGGCGGAGCGTTTTGGACTTCGGGCGCTTAGTTTCTTTGGGAGCCACAATGGTGGAAGCAAAAGGTTAAAGACATGCGACTAGCATCGGAGGGCGGAGCGCTTTGGACTTTGGGTAGCTAGCTGGTTTGGGAGCCACAACGACGGAAAAAAAAAATGCCTACGGCTTCCGATCAAAATAAAAGAAGCTTCGATCACAGCATAAAAACGCTAACTCTGAAATTCAACAACAGTTAAAACAACAATTCCAAACCTGAGCAACTTTGAAAATAGGCCGAGGGTCAATCCTTGAAAATCATCCAAAAATAAAGCACGACAAAAAGGCTCAAGGATCCAACGAGTAAAAAACAACGCTAAACAATGAGGAGGGGCACAAAATTTAAGAAATTTGGGGAGAACGGTTGCAGCTGCAACAATTGGCGGCTACCTGGTGAACCTAGATCTCTGGACAACTACTTCCTTAAGTAACAGACTTGTTTAACAATAAAATCAACATGTTGAATTCTTCTAGATGTATGGATTTCCCAAATGGCAGATACATGAACTTTGAATCATTGAGGGTAGTCCTATTCAGGAAAATGGAAACCAAGGTTTCAAAGTCAAGATAACTCTTTCAAGGCCAGAAGTATGAGTTTCATTTTTTACCTCTGTCTTTGTGTAGCTTCCATCTTGTCTTTGTGTAGCTTCCATCTTGGACACCACAGGATCGTAACATTTGGTAAACATAAATATTCATTTGTTCCTCATTCCCATGCCATTTTGCACTTTTTTTGTGCTTTTTGGACTTTTGTCCTTTGAGTCTTCCTCATGCCTTTCTTTCTGAATTTTTATTCAGGCTCCTCTATCCATAGTGTCCTTTTGTGTGAGAGATGCATTTATTTTTCAGCTCACGGACGGAGAGGAACTTTTGGCAATTTTATACTCATATGATTTAGTACTTTGTTTTGATATACATTTCTTCCTTAGGAGTTTTGACTCTTCTTAGCCTTTTGGATTTCAATTCTTGGCATGGGATCATTTATATATAATATACTGTTTACCCTGCTTCCTTTCCATGGGTCTTTTGCTGTCACCCCCCTAGGACATTTTTAAGTGTGAGATGGATGGAGCCTCGAAATAGTATTCCAGACCTTTTAATATTGAGTTACTTTACAGGGATTAAGCAGGATTTCAATGCGTCCATAGCCATTTAGGAAAACTGCTAAACTAGAAGAAACTCTATCAGATAAAACCATAATACACAGTCTTATAATCAAGGATTTTAGTTGGTCCAGAATTCTAATGCTCTCCATGTGACCAAAGCTTGCTTCTTTTATTTAAAATCAAACAGAAAATTTAAAGTAAAAATAAACTTCATGACTCAAAGACTCAAAAAGACAGCCAAAACAAATTATTTATATACAAGACAACATAACTCAAATAGAACTCAAGAAAAATAAGGCTTGAGAACCAAACCATTAACTGGTAAGTTCTCTTCCCATCCTTGCAGATCTTGCAAGTTATAAGTAGAAGGGCCAAGCTTTGCCGCAATCTGAAAAGGGCCTACCCACAACTACTGGAATTTAGTATGTTTTCCTTTCTCATCATGGGGGTGATCCCACTTGAGAACCAGATCTCCCACTTCAAACTCTTTTGTTCCTACCTTATGTTTTTCGAACCATCTCTTTATTACCTCATGTTGTTGCTTAAAGTGCTCTCTGGATTTAGTTCTAGCCTCTTTTGCTTTAAGGAGATTATGTATCCTTATTTGTAAAACTTCATCATCCGACCCTCTAAATTCTTGAGCTGTTATGGAAGAAGGTAGCATGATATTGGGAGGAAGAATGGTTTCTTTACCATAGACAAGGGTATATGGATACACTCCAATCGAAGACTTGGGGGTGACTCTATCAGCCCAAAGGGCATTTGGGAGCGCTGCATGCCAACTCCTCTGGTTTTCTATTATAGTCGTCTTTAAAATTCTAATCAGATTTTTGTTAGAGGATTCAGCCAGGCCATTTCCTTGTGGATAGTAATTAGCAGAATAATGCAATTTTATCCCTTTATCATGAGAAAAGCAGTTAATTTAATTGATGAAAAGTACTTAGCATTATCAAAGACTAACGAAACTGGAACTCCAAATCTGGTCATGATATGATCTTGTAGGAAGCTGATGACCGCGTCTTCATTTATCTTGCGCAGCGGGATAGCTTCGACCCAGCGAGTGAAATAATCGGTCGCGGTCAGAATGTACTTGTGTTGCAGGGAGGAATTCGGTTTTATTTCTCCAATAATATCCAAACCCCATTGCTCAAATGGCTCTGTAATCATCACAGGTTTTAAGGGTGCCGCTGCTCTAGGTTGTCTCCCACTACACCTTTGGCAAATATCACACTTCCTGACATGCGCGTGTGCATCTTTGAAGAGAGTAGGCCAATAGTAACCTGAACTAAGGATTTTGTGGGCTGTAGTGTCTCCTGAATAATATCCCCCAGCAGGACCGTCATGCAAATCTGTCATTACTTTCTTTGCGCCTTCTTTCTCTAAGCATCTCAGGAGAACCTCGTCATAGTTTTTCCTGAATAATATTCCTTCAACAATTTGATAGGATGCTGATTTGAGATGCAACACTCTTCTTTGCTTAGAATTCCAATGTTCTGGCAACAACCCTATCTGTAGGTAATGCATGAGGTCTCTATACCAAGAATCGGGGGCTGTAAACAAAGGACATACCTCCATTACATGTAATTCGACTTCATCCTCCCAGGCGTGTTCTTCATTTTTCCATTTTCAGTCATCAGTTTGCACAACCCTTGTCCTTTAACTATAGAGGCTAGCTTGAATTCAAGGTCATACTCTTGAAGAGCTGTTACCCAGTTTCCCCTTCTTTCTTCTAACTCCTTCTGTACAAGAAGGGACCTTACAGCTGGGTAGGGGACGATCACCTTGGTTCGATTTTTTAAGATATAAAGCCTGAATTGCTTTACTGCCTTAAATACTGCGTAAGCTTGTTTATCAATGGCTAGGTAATTTAATTGGGCCCCTTGTATACTAGTGCTCATGAAAGATATTGGGAATTCATCCCCTCCATCTTCCTTTTGCGTAAGCACAGCTTCTAGCGAATCATCGGATGCAAAGGTATACAGAATAAAGTATTTATCGAAATCTTGGCTTTTCAGGGAGGGTGCATGTGCAACAATAGTTTTAATTTTGCTGAATGCATTCTTCTCAATCTCAGTCCATTTGAATTGTGCATTTTGCTTCACCATCTGCTGCAGCGGCTTGACGATCTGAGCGAAATCAGGTACAAATCTTCACACAAAGTTTATAGTTCCCATAAATGATTGCATCCCTTTTTTATTATGGGGTAACGGGATCTGTTCAATGCCCTTAATTATTTCTGGATCTATAGAGATTCCTTTCTTTGAAACTATATGACCCAGCAATTTTCCCTCTGTGACAGCGAACACACACTTTTTGGGATTGAGGGAGATGCCATATTTTCGACGGCGTTCAAAAGTCTACCTTAAATGAAACGCGTGCTCTTCTCTCTTCTTTGCGAATATTGTAATATCATCAAGGTACACTACAGCACTACGGCCAATCAATCCGTGGAAAGCTATGTCCATAGCCCTCTGAAACGTTGCTCCAACATTTATAAGCCCAAAGGGCATCCTTCTGTAGGCAAAGGTTCCCCATTTGGTCCTGAACGTTGTCTTCAATCTGTCTTCTTTGGCTACTAATACTTGATTATAGCCAGAGAAACCGTCTAATAACGAAAACAGTTCAGAACCTGAGACCATTTGTAGCAATTTCTCCATGGGTGGCACAGGATAGTTATCTTTATCTGAAGCGCGGTTTAAATTTCTGAAATCCACTCATAGTCTGATTTCTCCAGATTTTTTTCTCAATGGTACCAGATTTGATACCCACTTAGAGTGTCTGACCTTAAAAATGATTCTAGCATCCAATAATTTCTTCACTTCACTCTGAATCAGCGGTTCCAATTTTGGATGCATTTTCATTAAAGGTTGTTGATACGGCTTGACACCGGCTTTGATGGGGACAACATGCTTGAAGATGCTAGTTTCGTATGTTTTCAAATCTTAGTATGTCCAGGCGAAAACATCTTTATATTGCTTAAACAGACTGATGAACTTATCTCTTTCTGCTGGTGAACAACATTTGCCAAGATTCACAAATTTAGGATTCGTCTCAGTCCCTAAATTTATCAGCTCGAACTGTAGAGATGAGCTGTGGGTCTTCACGTTGGCTGGTCTTCTGAAATTTTCATTTAAATTGAACATTCTTTCTAACGTTCTAACTCCCTTCGGGATGAAATTATCATACTTCAGCTCGGCCTGATGTTCTTCATCGTCTATAATTGCTCCTTTAAATACCTCGTCATTCGTTAAGCATTCTATAATTTGTTGGTCATCATCGAACACTCGTAGGTTGGTAATCATATCAGGTACTGAGGGCCTGAAAAGTAATTCAATAGAGCATCGATTATTAGTGGGTACCAACCTAGCGGCTGATGTGGCCAACAAGTCAGCCGCTGCATTTTTAAGTCTTGGAATTGAAATAATATTGAATGCATTAAAACGTTTAAGCAGGTTCCATACCTCATTTTGGTAAGCCTTTAAGTGAGGGGAAACACAATGTATTTGATTCCGGATTTGTTTCACAATAATTTCAGAATCTCCAAAAAATTTCATATTACTTACCTTTAATTCAATCGCTTTCCTTAAGCCCTGCACTAGCGCTTCGTACTCACCTGTATTATTCGTACATTCAAACTCTAATCTACAAGAAAGGAAATTTTTATTATTCTCGGGGTCAATAAGGACACAGCTGGCCCCTGATCCTTTTAACGTCTTAGAGCCATCAAAAAACAAAGTCCAAAAATCGCTAACTACTGCATGAGAATCTATTCCTACCGCTAAGTTTACTATGTTACAATCGATTTCATCATCTTGTGAAAATTGAAGGAGATCAGGCTGGGTGTCTAATGTGTTGTTGGCTTCTTCTGCTTGGTAATTTCCATGTTGTAACTCAATAAAATAGTTTCCCAACACAGAATCCACTGGTTCATTCTTCTCCTCAAGTCGAGTAACGTTATATTTCATGTGAGGCTCCCTCAAAATCTTAATTTGGTTCGGACTTCCTTTATACGGAAACCACAGATGTGACCAATTAGAGGAAAAATATCCGTTCAGTTTCACTGACCAATCTCTGCTCAAAACAAGACCGTAAGCGTCTGGTATATCTGCCACCAAGATATTAATGACTTGGCACACTTTATCATTTGATGACAGGCAGATCAAGACATCCTCCATCTCACCCATTACCTTTACATCCGTCCTGTACAACTGGACAACTCTCCAAGTGGATGGCTTAGGCTACCCATTTATCCTTTTATAGACTGATATTGGCATGACATCGACCAACGCCCTCGAGTCTACCAGGAAATTATGTACGTTGTGATTAAAAATTTCAAATGTGAGGAGGAAAGGTGGATGTTTTCTCTTAGACTTACCTCCAATGCTGGTTTCTCCAATTTCTTCTTCTTCTGCAGGCCGATTGTCAATGGGAAGCCTCTCATCCAATGCTTCAAGTGCTTTCAATAGTCTTTCTTTTTGCTGTGGCACTTTACACATTTCGAATAGTGAAACATTTGCTTTTATCTTCTTTAAATCCTCCACGACGTCATAATCCATCTATTGTTCAATAGGATGAGGTTTATCAGCATTCATCTTTTCTTCATTTGGCTTGGCCAACGTATTCTTCTGCTTAGGATCTTGGCTGGTAATAGTGAATTCTAGAATTTTATCAGCTAAGGATTTATTTTGAAATTTCTTAACATTTCCCTGAAGCCTCATAATCCTTGGGAGTATGAGACTGTCTTATTTAACTAACCCTTGGATTATTGTTGCTACGTTGGTTTCCATGACGTCCTTTTACCCCTAATTCTTTTCCTCTTCAGCATCAAATAACGAAACAGAATCCCACAAAACCATGGTTTCCTCTTCTTGTTCTTTCGTTGAATTAGTATTCTCTTTTCTTTCTTCATCTCCCTCTTCTGTTAATCTAGAATCCAACAGTTGATTCATGACCAACGTCACTGAGTTTATCCATTGAGGACAATTCTTTTCAGAGTGTGGTTGTTGGTGAAAAGTGCAAAAATTGTCCATGCCTACCTCTGTTAAATTCATAGATGCAGAATTGTGTGGAGGAGGTTGAGACTGATTGTTATCCTCTCTTTTCTTATAATAGGGCTTATAGAACTTTTGTGCTTCCTTTTATTTCTCAAAGTCTATGATTTTATTAGAAATCTTCTGCATAATTTTGTCCATACTTTCATAATCTGGTGATTTCTCTTCCTTAGGATTAGTAAACAATAAGGCTTTCCTTCCCCCACCTTTCTCTCTTGACTGTTCGGGATAATCTTCGATACTTTCTCTTTCATCTTCCACTATTTCTGCCTCTTCATAGGTTTCCATCAAAGTAGGCTTGGCCCTACCTTTGGCAAACATGGCAAAATCAGGGCCTAAAGCTGAGGTATAATATTCAATTAGGACCTTGTCCGAAGGTTTGTCAGTGTCAGAAAAATTCTCGAGGTATGCTGCAAATCTTTGAGTAAAACTGTGCACCTTCTCCTTTCTCTCTTTCTTCAAGGTGCATAGTCCTTTCATGAGGGCTGCATGAGTCTTTTGAATCGCATACTTAATTCTGAAAATTCTCTCGAAGGTATCCCAATCAGAGATAGATTTAGCAGGCAACCCAAAATACCATGATGCTGCAGCTCCTTTAAGGGTATGCGGAAATAGTCTGCAAACTACATCCTCATACTCCCCAGCCTTTAACCCTTCTATTGAAAAGTAAAGACTTTGTAGGTGGTCATCTACTAACATCCTCTCACTTGGGTCGAACTTGGGCAACATCTTGTCAAAGGCTTGAGGTAAATCATGTAGCGGAGAAATTAGATTTAAAGGTGATCTGGCTCTCCAGGAAGGTGGTGGATTTGGTGGGTTGGGTGGTGGATTGGAATTTACTCCTGCCATGAGTCTGGGTGGAGAGTGAGGAGGTGAGCCAATAGGAGTGTGAGCAGGAGAACTGTGAGGGGTATCTGGGCCTTCTTGATTCAAAGGTAGTACAACTTCCTGTAAGGCTGTTTCTACAAGTTCTTCCCAGTCTCCAACCAGCACTGAGTCTTCTATTATAGGACGATATTTCTTTTTATATTCTCTTCTGGGCAATTCAGGGATAATTGGAAATCCTCCAATCTTCTTTACATATGCCCTAGTATGTCTTCTCAGGTCATTAACAACTTCGTTGCCAACAGAATATAGATGTTCTCTATTCCTTTCTTCCGAAATTGGATTATGAAGTCCACTGCTTTCAGAACTTTTACCGGTGGAATAATCTCGGGAAAACGGGTTTCCTCGGCCAGCCATGCACTGGTGGCCCTCCTTCTAGCGCCAGAACTTTTGAGGCCTGGAAATTCACAGGAAACAACAGCAAGGGATTCTCCCCAATCAACGTTCCTAATTAGCCCGTGACTGTTTGGTATAGGGAATTCGTTCGGTTTGCGGTCCGGCTACCATAGGTCAAAGTAAAAAAAACGAAGGGTTTTACCGGTTGCGGCCTGGTCCACCGTGTATTTGTATTTTTTGACTTAAGTATGATATGCAAGTGCCTAATTAACCATGCAGGGTGATAAAGATGGAAAGAGTAGTCACAATGTGATGCGCAGGTTCTTACCTCTCGTCTTAGAACTCACAAGCATCCAAATCATGCAAGAAAATAAATACTAACTAAACTATCTCTAGAGAGCTGGGTATTCATTCATGAGTAATGCACCCCTGTTCATGTGTTATGGCAAATCACAGATAGCTTTTCTTATAACCAAACATATAAACATGAAGAAAAGTATATATGATAAGATAGCTCATCACAAGTTAAAAATTCCATTAGTCATAGTGGAAAAGACGTCATAAAGGTACTAAAAAACATTCAGACAAGAACATAGGTTCAATAAATTAGAATTCTCTTATAGCTAATGAGGCACAGGTGAAAACGAAATAGTTCACATTTAACATTGCTCATTTAATCACATTGACATATTCCACACAACACTTCCTCCAACAGGCAAAATTTGCAGTCTCTGGTTGTAAAACGAAATAGTTCCTCTTACAAGCATTAAGTTACAAGTTTTTCCAGGGAAAAATCCCCTGTAACTTCTAACTTTCAAGTATTTAAAAAAAATCAGCAGACCGCTTGGGTTCCCTCCAAACGTGTGACTCTTCGGTTCTTCGAGCGTTTCATATCCCTCCTTTCATCTTTTCTTCGTATGCTCATGATCAGCTGAGTAACTGCTGGACCTTTCATATCTGTGCTTTTGTTGCTTTCGATTTTGTCTTTTCCTTCGCTTGTCTCCCTCGCGACCCTGCCAGTTTCGATTTGATTTTTACAAAACTGTCAAGCTACGCCTTCACGCTGCGGTTGCCCCAATAGTCCCTTGAGTTCTACCTACAATCAATTACTGTGCATCATTCATTGGAATGGCATTTTAAACATTAAATTAAACCACCTGGAATGGCTAATCCACAAGAAAATGGCCAGGTGCACCCCTTGATCTGAGAATTTTAACAAACGCTGTCATCACTACCTCGTCCACTTACAGCCTCAATAGACATCATTCATGACGGAAAACAGAAAACTCAACGACGGCTCAAAATACTTACATCGGAAGGGTAGCTCATTCACAGCCGCAACGACGGATCCTGACAAGAATGGGTACTGCGAAATACTTTAAGCATATCGGAGTCAGAAGAGTTTTGACTAAGCCTCGAGCGGGAAATTTCTAAATCGGAAGTCAGAAGAATATCGACATCGAAAGATGAAAGCTTTGCCCAGCCGCAACGGCGGAAAAGAAATGACTATGAGCAAGCGACTAAAAGACTGATGCATCGACTGGCAGAGCGTTTTGGACTTCAGGCGCTTAGTTGCTTTGGGAGCCGCAACGGTGGAAGCAAAAGGTTAAAGACATGTGGCTATCATCGGAGGGCAGAGCACTTTAGACTTAGGGTAGCTAGCTGGTTTGGGAGCCGCAACGACAGAAATGAAAAACGGCTATAGCTTCCGATCAAAATAAAAGAAGCTCTGATCACAGCATAAAAACGCTAACTCTGAAATTCAACAACGGTTAAAACAACAATTCCAAACCTGAGCAACTTTGAAAACAGGCCGAGGGTCAATCCTTGAAAATCATCCAAAAATAAAGCACGACAAAAAGGCTCAAGGATCCAACGATTAAAAAACAACGCTAAACAATGAGGAGGGGCCCAAAATTTAAGAAATTTGGGGAGAACAGTTGCAGCTGCAACAGGGATTAATATGAACTACTTACTATTTCATATGTTCACAAATGCAAATACCAATGTGTGCAAATGCTAGGAACAATACTCAAATGATCTAATTGTTACAATTGAATTAAACCCTAGGTTATGAATTGAATTTCTTTGTTATCCTAAACCCTAGCTAAGACTATTGTAGTTGATGAATAGTTACATGATAGACTTGCTTGAAATGCTAACCCTAGCTAGACTTTCCTGAAATTCCATGTGCTTCTATGATGAAAGATGATTAGGGTTTATAAACCCTAATGAGGAAAACAATTATAGTGTGGATATTTGAATTTTAGCTTATATTATCTTTATGATTGGGTAGATTCTAGCATTGGTTATGCATGCTAATTTGAGATAATTTTGGGTTGAATTTGTTAAGTAAACTTTAATGGTGTTTATTTTGTTAGATATCCTAAGTGCATACCTTTAGATAGGTCATCATGCACTTGTGTAGGCCATCAAGATGATGACTAAGGAAAATCCTCTAAAATAAAAGGAACTTTCTAGCCAAAATGACCCTTCAAACCATGATTGTACACCCAAAGAGAACATGTCACTACCAAAGGAAGGATCAATAGGTATGAAAAGATAGGAAGTGAGTGGGTAAGATAGGAAGGCAAGCAAGTGACCTTAGGCTATGATAGGTGGGTAAGAAGGCTATTAGGGTTGTCCTAAATAGGATATTAGCTATTAGGGTTTCCTAATTGATTATAAATCCTAGGTTATGCATGCTAACCTTTAAACTTCAGTTAGGGTCAGGGTTTCCTCATGGATTCTAAACCCTAGGTTATGCATGCTAACCCTTAAATTGTTAAAATTGCAACAAGTAGAATAGCTCGTTAAAATTGCAAGTGCTCAATAGATCATTATAGAAGACACATATTCATGAACTTGTTTCATTTTCTATTTGTCAAGAAAGAACAAGTTTTATGGGACATTAGCATTATGGGATGTTTTAATTTCAATTATGCATGTGATTGAAGCATGTTAGTGGTGTTGATGGGATGTTATCATCATATCGTACAAATTCAACCTCTCTTGCAACAGACATAAAAGTATTTCCAGCCAAGCATTTAGCATTATGACAGTCCTATATTTCACTTTTTAGCTAACCAGGACAAAGGTACAATCTTTTTAAGTAAACATCAGTGATAAACAATTTTATAAGTGACAAGTTTCCAAGCCAATGGGACTGTTAAACCAAATCAAATTTCCAATCAAGTAAAATGTCTTATGACAGTCCAAGATGTAATTTCCAGTCAAGTAAAATGTCTTCTGATAGTCCAAGATGTAATTTTCAGTCAAGTAAAATGTCTTATGACAGTCCAAGATGTAATTTCCAGTCAAGTAGGAATGATAAGAAGTATATTCACTTGATTTTTGATGACACAATGACTTGCAAGCAATTCAAGGACTTTTCTAGTATTTTTCCAAGTTATGGATGTTTATATACCACTATCAAATTTGTTTAAGTATGGCTAGGAATGATTGTTTATATACAATCCCTTTAGGGTGTCTTTGTGCCACTTTAAATTGGGTTATGGACAAATTTTAGGTGAGGTGTTAGTGATTGGGTAAGATAGGAAGGCAAGGAAATGACCTTAGGATATGATATGTGGGTAAGAAGGCTATTAGGGCTGCCCTAAATAGGATATTACAGTGAATATGTTAGGGAATCTTAGGATGAGTTAGTGGTGTTCTAGGGATGTCCAAAATGGATATTACAGTCAGAGATATAGGGAGAGTCATGGGGGTCTAAGTAGTGTGGAAATGAAAGGAATAAGCCTTGCTTTAGAGAGAGGGAAAGGTAGGAGTCTAGGGAAAGGGTTTTAGCAAGGGTTGGTCTAGAACATAATGGTTTAGGTGTGTCTTATGGCTTCCTAATAGGTAGTATTACAATCTAGTTTGATAGATAGTCCTAGGGTTAGTCAAGGATAGAAAATGGAGTAGAAGGCCAAAGGTTAGAATTACTATGTAAATACCAAAGGTAGACAAGTTCTTTCTATTGAATTTGGACAACGAATAAGACTATATTTTTATGCATTTGTGTATTTTTTTGTTAACTAACCTACAGTGTTCATTTTTTTATGCATTTTATTATGAAATTACAGATTTTATTGCTTCGTCAACAGTAAGTATTTCAAGCGCATCAATTGTAAACTACTACTGTAAAGGAGTACAAAATGATATATTAATATACAAAAATATCCAATCATATACAAAATATGGCAACTCGTGTCGTATAAAAAATATGGAAACTCGTGCTCTATACAAAATATGACAACTCATGCCAAAATGCCACATCATGGCTAGTGTACATAGGAGGCTCTCTCAATCCTCCTGCCCGCCCTCGGAGATCCTAGGTCCAACTCCAAAATCGATCTTCCTTTTCTTCGAGCTAGAGGAAGCTCGGTTCTCTCCACTCCTTCAAACACCTCCCCTTGGGCTCTGAAATGATAACAATCAAATGTCAACTCCTACAGGAAATTATATAAGTATAAAACACAATTTAAATATCAAATTACATTTTCAAATTTTAAATAGATCACCTGAGACGAGACCGTAAGTGGTGAGCAGGATACCCTTCTCCGTGATCCAAGTTTCTTAGCAATGCCACCCTACAACATTTAAACAGTAAGATAACTCATACAATTTAATACTATGTTAATTTTCATTAATATTGAACAAGATTTTCATAAACTAATCAATCTCACCGTGAACACAACATGCTGGTCTTGGGAGCTGGCAGGTGGAGCAGTGGGTTGTACAACTTTCTCTGATGCTAGGGTGGATGGAATAGCAGAGGATGTAACCACATCGATGTTGGCTACAACACTAGGGGGCATAGTGGGAAAGGGCGTGGACTGGAGTGGGTGAAGTGGTGATGTACGACGATAAAGTCCACTTGGCTGTAGAATGGAATGGGCCACCCTAGAACAGGAAATGAGGGTGGTGGAGGAATATGGAGGAGGGGGATGAGGTCTGGGATGGGGTGGAGGGATGGGTGAATGTGGATGGATGAGGTGGGGAGGGATGCAAGGAAAGGGACATGTATGTTGAGGGATACACCTAGAATATATGGTGGGAAAAGGGCAGTCAGTGGAGAGATAGTGACACCAACGTGCCTATGTGGTGGGACCTGCATATGTATTCATGTCATCATGTATTAGTACATAAAAAATATAACTATATGAATCTAAGCCATCAAAACTAAAATTAAATTTATACTTTGATACAAGATACCTGCTAATGAGGGGATCTGCTGATCCCTGGTGGGGATGGCTGGTCACTCAATCCTGCGGACACCTGTTCATTTGCACAAAAATATTTAGATTCAATTAGTAAATATTAACTAAATATGGGCCAACAATTTAAATAAATATGCGACGATTGGCATCCAATTACTACTAACATTAAATTTAATTACTGAAAGAAAACTACCTGTGTGTATGGTGTCGTGATGTCCTCTACAGCTGCCATGGCTCCATCTAGGTTGAAGGAACCAGCATCCTCCCACCCATGTGTTGGAGACTCGGCACTGAATAGCTGTACATTAAAAAAATCAAGTCATCAACATCTAATTCTAAGTTAAGTTTATTAGAATTTATGACAATAAATAAAACAATGACTAACCTGGTGTAGGTAGCTCTTTGTGCCATGCTCCTACATGGGAACCTGGCATGGATGCCGACAACGAGAACAACGATGTGGCACTGGTCTCGTCGATCTAGATGGATCCACCTAGCTACCACCAATAGACCGTGCAGAAGTGTGTCTCTCGAGGGGGTCGTGCTCACTCTGTGAGGACATAGCCACAAATTCAGTATGCCTGAGAAGGTGCCATGTGGCACATCTGATGGACTCATGGATCTCATCTAGCCTGCTACCTAATCCAGGGGGTTGAGGAGGCGGGTTTGGCTCTCGCCTAGGTGCAGCAGGTCCTCTGAGTGGGTTCCGGTGGGCGTGAGGTCGATCTTGGGATGATCCAAAACCGATGCCCTGGAACTCAGTGATGTCGAAGTAGTTCACATGGAATCCTAACACAAACTCGGCCCACAGTTTCATGAGAAAATACTGTGGGACCTCAACATTGTTTCATGGAGGCTTGTCAAATACCATGAACCATCTCTTCCTCTAGTTTTCTCTCCATGGCTAGTAATTACACCAGTCCATGCAAACTCGCCTCTTCCTCACATCTGGAGGTTGTCTTGTTCTAGGATCTGTAAATTTGCTCCACAGTTGGGATTTTGTGATATTCAGGTTTTTAATATCCTCTTTGGATATACCAGTGCTATAATGTTCTCTCATTTGAGCCCTATATTCATTCAAGCTAGTTATCTCACTATGGGCAATGTTGATAGATTCTATAATGTTTTGCATTGATGTGGCGAGGGAAACTCGAGAGGGTTCCCTCGTGTTCTTCAATTCATCACTCAAAATTCTTAATTGGTTTAAATCCCCGTGTAATTCATCTTCATGGTTTCTTCTTCGTTTAATTCGGGGTTTGGGTCCTCTGTTTGGTTTGTTTCATTCATTTCTTCGGATGGTTCATTCGTATTGGTCATTGTAGTTAGGTAATTTGTACCTGCAGTATCAAATTTTTCCCATTTCAATTGATTTTCAATTTCTTTTTAATTTTGTATTTTATTTTAAAAACAATAAAAACAATGAAATAGACAAAAAAAATTGCATTCCTACTCTATTTACCTTACTCCAGCATCATTTTAGGCGATTTGCAAAAGTTGGTTGGGCTCCTTGGGGGTCAAATTCGTCTCCTTGGGGTCGTTGGTTCCTCCTTGCATGATCGCAGGTTGCAAAAACAATACGCACAATTTTTTTTGTTTTTTAATACACAGGGGCGCATGCGCATCCCTGTTTGCTATCGTTTCCAACACGCACGCGCATCCAAATGCACGTGCGCGTCCAAATGCGCATATGCATCCACAGGTGCATGCGCACTCTTATTTCCCATGCTAGTGATTTGACGTGGAGGTTCATCAGTCTGAAGCAGAAGTGCGTGCACGCATATACGAGGTGCATGTGTGTTGTTGATTTAGCCCACTTGCGCGCTCCCATTGCATCATAATTGGGTAGCAGCTTCGTGCAGGCACCTGTATGTCTCACTGGCCCTTATCTTCATGGGTTTGGTTGGTATTTCACTTTTTGAGCTTAATTTTGTTTGGTGGATTTCAATATGTGTTTTTACACATCTTTCTCTTTTTTGATATGTTTGAGGGGTCCTCTATGTCCCTCCTTGTGTCAATCCTTGGATCATTTGACAGGCCTCTTTTGGTCCTCACTATAGATGTGGTCTGTCCTTCTTGTTTACTAGAGGTTTTTGGATTACTTATTCCAGTGATACAAGTCTCTGATATTGCTGATGGTTAATACCAGCATTTTGTATCTCCTTAGTGGACCTTTCCAGCGCTGTAATGTTACCTTTGATTCTCATGAATAACAAGAAACAATATTTTTCTTCTTGAAAAAATGTCATTAACAAAATCCATTAGATTTCTGGGTGCATGTTTTCATGCTTCCCTCACTATTTTGGGCGGTCAGAAATAAAGTAATTCATTGTGGTGTCTTTGTCAAAATAAATGGAAAGGAGGAAAGCCAAAAATCTTTTAAGATGCTAATATGTTTATTACGCCTATAGGCGTATATCAATGGTATTTTGGGGGATGGACTTGCTTGAGCAGATCATCAAGATCCTGCAAATCGCGCCAAGTGGATGCTCCAGATCATTCCAATCGTCTGATCTTTTAACACTCCTAACTAGCCGTAGAGTTAGGAGTTTGTTAAGAGATGATTACGCGCGTGAGGAGTCGTTAGCCACCGGCGAGCACGTGGACGAGATAGAGCAGATCGCGCGACTCGTCTTTTAGCCACCGAGGAATTTGTTAGGAGATGTGGTGGTGGAATCGTTAGCTGCCGACTAGCCTGTTAGGAGACGTGGAGGACATAGAGAAGATCACCCGCGACGAGTTTGTTAGCCGCCGAGGATTCTGTTAGGAGATGTGGTGGTGGAGCTAAACGTTTTTGGAAAGTATTTAACGGACTTGGCGTTGAGCTTATCTTGGAGTTATTCACTCTGAAATCTCGAGCTCTCCATATGAATAGTTGATATGCCATCGGAGGACCAGGCTGAAGAGGCCTGAATACTGGAATTTTCATCAGCGCAGTATATTCTATCTTCAATGCCTGCAAACTTCAGTGATCCGTGAAGGAAGAGACTGCGCATGATACAGTGCTCCATAGCGCAGATATGTAAGCAATTCCATTAGATTTAATCTCCATTTCCGTTGTTCTATTGTGTTCATTTCTAATATATATTCTTCAGAATCTTGTCGAACTACAGTTGAATCCAATGTTTGTTTAAATTTTTCCGAAGCGGATAAATTTCGAATTATATAGTTGTCTTTGGATTTGTAGACTGAAAATTTATTGGCCAATAATTTCCAAATTTTAACGGTTGATATTGGTTAAATTCAATCCCCAATTCAGTGTTCAGGTTCTGTCTTTGTTTCTGGTCTTCAATCTCGTCGGTGTCTTCTCTTGCGTTGGTGGCTTGTCCAGGGCTTTCTTTGCAAGGAATTATGACAGTCATTGCTAAATTTTAGGTACTCCTGTCCTGTAAGTTTTATGTATATTTAGTGTATATTTGGTCATCCTGTAAGTAAAGCACAACACCTAAATTAGTGTTTTGCTGCAAGGATATCAACTGTTAAATTTGATCCAATGATCAATCAACAATAGTTTCTCCGCAATGCCCTGGGGTTCTTATGGCTGATTTCATTGTACTGTATTCATGTTTGACTCGTTGATTTGCAGTTATGGTAACGTTACGACAATGTTAGTTCTTGTAAACATCTCCATGTTCATTTTTCTTCAGTTCGATTCGGTAGTTTGCTTACCGTTAAAAATGGGCGACTTGGAAGTCTACGCATAATCTTGTTTTACTTGTTCTAATGAGTGAGTCTCCTTGACTTTCTTTTTCCTTTTTCCTGGAAATTGAGCAATATCTTGGAGACATTGTTAATAGCAGCAGAATTGCATCTATATTTGCAGTTTATAAGTTGAGCTCCTTTGAAGTTGCAGAATGCTGCTGTAGTTTGAGAGCTCTTTTATACTTGATTCTTGCGCTTAACCCGTAAGGTTCTTGTTCTTGCTCATTTTCTTGTTGCATTTAATTAGTACTTTGGCCTAATTTTTGACGTTTTAGGCAATTTTTCCTGTAGAATCGTTGAATAAACTGTTACTATTTCCATATGCTAGCCTGTAGCATCGTCATTTTGCCATTACGCTTTTTGTTGTGCTAAACTGTATCAATCATGGTTATAACAATTTCGGGTTTTGCAAAATTAAATGCACTTTAGTAGCGTTTTGTGTATTGAATCCTCGCCACATTCGAGAGGCGGTGATCTGGTGAAATTGATCAGTTCTGTATATATCACAAGAGAGATCTAATCTGTTTCCATTGAATGCAAGAAAGTTATTTTCATATAAACAAACATTTTTTTATTCTAATGAAAGTCATTTTTTTCAAAATTTAGAATGAAACACAGAGTAAAGTTGTATTTTTATTAACTGAAGTAGTAGAATGTTGTTTTACAGTTAAAAATGGATTTTACTTCTTTATATTTTCAATTTTTCATTTTAATATCAATTTGAAGAACAGGATACATATTCTCTGCCTGTAAATAAGGAATTGTAAAATCAATCTCAACACAAAGTAAAGTATATATACAAAGTCTAGATCTAACTCTCTCAAAATATGTTTTCTCAACATAAAGTAGATATACAAAGTCCAGATCTAACTCTCTAAAAATATGTTTTCAGTTATCATATGCTTAACAACTAACCCAAACCAGCATCTAAGGACATAGAGTTTGGATCAAAATCAAGTATCGAGGAATAATAAATCATCCCGTGCTTCCACAAAACCAAAAACCCTTCTCTCAGACTTTTCTATTTCAACATAATAAAAACTGAATTACAATTTAAAAAAAAATTAAAACGCAGAGCTTTGTTACAATTTTGTATACAAGTTTACTATATTCATGATGAAAAAAGGTCAATATCTACATATCATAACAACTGATTGATAGTTTTGATGAGACTTTTCTATTTCAACATAATAAAAAATTGAATTACAATTAAAAAAAAAATTAAAACGCACAGCTGTGTTACAATTTTGTATATAAGTTTACTAAATTCATAATGAAAAAGGTCAATATCTACATATCATAACAACTGATTGATATTTTTGATAAAGATAAATAATTTGAATATTTTGATTTTCAAAAACTGTTTATCTTCTACTTTATCTATTAACTCAACTACTTAACTTATGGCCGGTTTTAGTTATCTGTCATTTTATAGTTTATTAGGGTTATTTGTCATAAACTGCTTATTATTCATGCATTAGCTAAGAGTTATATATGCATTACCAGTTATCCAATATGCATTCATAGTTATTTTTTAAAATCATATTTTTTAATAAATATTTATTTCAAATTTAGAATAACTACCACAAAATTAATAATAAAAAAATACACTTATCTCATCCTAATACAATCTAGAAAATAATAGTTAATATTCCATCCAAAATTCTAAAATATAAATACTTTATATCTAGCCATACACACACTTCGTATTAAATCCATCTAACTATAACTGGTTCACAGTTAAATCTATACCTATCAAAGAGGACCAAATCAAACCCATAAATACGAAAAATCGACCCGTCTGATGAATTAACAGTTCAGATAGGTTCAGTTAAATTTATAATGTTATTTTGGAAAGAAGCTGAAGCAATTCAGATTCATGTTTTAGATTAAACAATGTATCAATAAGATTAAAATATAATTATTAAGTCTAAAGTATTTTAGACTTGTTTTCGGTTGTAAGTTTAATTGGAAATATAGTGTAGACAAAACGATTAATAAAGTTTTGAGAATCATTGTAAGAAAATAATTTCTAAAAGTAAAATTTGGAATTATAATATTTTTAAAAAAATCCCCCAAAAAATAAACAAATTTAAAAAACACTTCATAGTTTATAATAACAATTTTCTTATCTAATTCCTCTTTTAAAGGTTTTATTTTATCTCATTGATAACAACACTCCAATAAGGTATCTAACGTAAAAACATAAATTACCTAACATGAAGAGTAAACGTAAAAACATAAATTACCTAACATGAAGAGTAAAATGATTCCCAACTTTGCTTTGGAGGACACTTGCAAATTAATTTGGATCATATCAAAAGATCATTATTTGATTTAAAGAGATCTTATGGTGTCATTAAGAAATAAGAAATCTAATCTACTCTAAAGAAATTATCAACTTCAAATTAGAAATTAATAGTATATTTTTTTTTGCTAGTTTAAAGAAGAAAATTAATATTATGTTCTTTTCTTTTCATGAAATATTTATTACAATAAAAATATGGAAAATATTAAGCAGTGGGCGTTTAATAAGTGTTATGTCGCATTGTGACGTTTATCATGGGTTATGTTACATTAGCAACATTCATCAAGGGTTATGTCACATTGTGATATTTGTCAAGGGTCACATGTCGCATTGTGATGTTTATCAAGGTTTACGTTTCACTATGACGTTATCAAGGGTTATATCACATTACGACGTTGAGCCATGGTTTGTTACAGTGGGCGTTTAATAAGCATTATGTCGCATTGTGACGTTTATCACACGTTATGTTACATTAGTGACATTCATCAAGGGTTATGTCACATTGTGATATTTGTCAATGGTTATGTCACATTGTCATATTTGTCGAGTGTTATGTCGCATTGTGATGTTTATCAATGTTGACGTTTCGGTGTGATGTTATCGAGGGTTTTATCGCATTACGATTAAGCCATGGTTTGTTACAGTTGGCGTTTAATAAGCTTTATGTCGCATTGTGACGTTTATCACGCCGATAGGCGTATATCAATGGTATTTTGGGGGATGGACTTGCTTGAGCAGATCATCAAGATCCTACAAATCCCACCAAGTGGAGCTCCAGATCATCCCAATCGTCTGATCTTTTAACTAGGTTAACTAGCCGCAGATTTAGGCCGATTTAGGAGTTTGTTAGGAGATCCCATCGCTGATCGCCGAGACTATTAGCCGCCCAGGAGTGTGTTAGCGTACGTGGAGGAGATACGTGTCATGAAAATATCGAGATAGGGTTTGTTGGATCGTAAATGGTAAATGGTTGTGGCTCGCATAAACGGTGAGTGTACAATTCCGAGATGAAAACCCCAAATATAATCGGACCAGATCCCTTTGCGACAGAGCTCAGAGGAAATCCGTCTTGAATGACAAAGGTAGGAAAGGCATACCGCATTGTGAGATGCCGGTTGGGGGATAATATGACGATTTTATTTGTTAAATCTTGAAGGAGTAACAGGTGTAGAGTTTAAAAGAGAAGAAGCAGAATTGCGGATTTTGATATCGGCGTAACGAGGTTAGTTTGGTTTGCCACGGGTTTTTGTTTTCCAAATTGTATATAGTTTTTTGTTTAGTGCAACTACGCGAGCAGCCCTGATGCGGTTGGATTTGTGTCTCCAATCTACGCCCTGAGCGTGCATGGTTCTTGAATTCAATGCCTCTGGTGATGTGTTCAAATCACGAGAAATAAACCCTAGACTCAGTCAATTTCCGTGTGAAGTCTCGAAGCTACCATGTATGTTGTTGTTGTTGTTATGATGTATATGTGTTGTTGCTGCAACCGTGACCATTCCTGTTCTTAATGTTTTGGATGTAGTTTCCTACTGATACTGTATCGCTTGCGAAATGCAGATAGGAACAGCCGGCTGTGAAATGCAGACGAGAATAGCCGGCTAATGCCAGACAATTCGCTCCAGCTACTGCCGCCTTTACTTTCTCGCTGCGCTGCTAGGATGCTTCTTCAATCCCGCATTGACGATTTGTTTTTCTGTATTCATTACAGATACAACGGACACCTGTTCTTGCTTTGATGATAGCATGTACGAAGAGTCATAATGGAGATGAGCGCTTTTTGTGTGTTTTTTTCCTTGAACTTTTTTTGTCTGCTGCCATATTCGTGTACGCTGCTTTTTTCCCTGTATTTGATTGCATTGTTGAACAGATCAACTAATATTTAGTCCTTTTATGTTCAGGGGAAAACACTCAGGTGCTAGATATATGTGAAGAGACCCACTGTTTAGATCACGTGGCTTCTCTCTCTGTGCAAAGACGCGCAAGGTAATGGATGATGAGAACACCAAAGGCTGTTCACCAGCCATTACTGTGAATGGAGATAACAATATCAAAGTTTGGCGCTATCCCCTCTGAGCTCTCTTTAGCCTAGAAACCTTAACACTTTTTTGAAGCGGTCTTATTCACTCAGGTTTGTTTTGGGTTCCCAATCTCCCTTAATATTGGCGCATAGACAAATTTAATGGAGTCCTATGTAAGAAGGGATTTGCTACTTATTAACAATTCTTTTGTGCAGGAGTTATAATACGCCAAACCATATCACATTGAAAATATTTCAAGCGCCTTGCCTCGATTACAACGATGACTCTATGATGGCCACTTTTGCAATGAAATAATTGATGACAGGTCTTGGTGTCACACAACTGAAATAAAGACCGCCGAGGAGCAAGTTCTTGATCAGGATATCGCATCTTTTAATAAACAACTGTGAGCAACAAATCTTCGAATCTGTAAGAATACATGGCACCAAATATCGATGACAACGTGTTTTAGTGAAAAACAATTTAGTTACCAATAATATGCATGTTTTCTCTGTCATAGAAAAATCTTCATCGGTTGTCTGGCAAGGAATACCACTTCAACTATGTATTTATATGCTCCTTCAAGCTTTTAGCGGTCACATTTTTAAGGGTTTACAGGGTAGAATATATATTGACGTTGTACTACAATAGACGGTTTCATACTCAATTTAAGAGATTTGTTGTTTTCCAAAGCTATAGTTGGATTATTAAGTGGAATAGTACTTTCATGAAAATCTTGTCCTATCCTTAAATTGGTGTTGTGTTTTCTCCTTAGCTAGCGTAATTCCTCATTGTATTAGTGAGGTTATATGCATAATTAAAACATAACACCTAATTTAATGTCTTGGAGCGATTCAGTTAATCAAGCTATATAATTCTCTCTAAAGTCTCAATTGAAAAAATAACTTTGTAGTTGTTTGTATTTTCATTACTTGAAACCATTACTTCCATGTGATTATTAATCTTTGACAATTCAACATTTCTGCTCTGGTGCTTTTATCCAAATAGGCCAAGCTTATAGAAAATTACCTTTATCCAATTAGATCGATCGTTTCTACTTATTAACATAGTCATCCAATTAGATCGATCTTTTCTACTCATTAACTTAATCATAATGAAAAGGACTATATTATAAAATACAAAATCAAACAATAAAAGATAATTGTAATCTAAACATAAAATCAAACATAAAGTTTTCATATGCTGCATCAAATTTCCAGATGATCTACTCTATCTTTTTAACGATATGAAATCTTATTAGAAAACAAATAATGGATTAACATTGTTAAAAAATTAATTTTATTTGTGATCTCTATATTTTGGCACAAGAGGCAACTTGTCTTGTGGTTCTATTTATTATTGTTTTTATTTTCTAATGTTTTATGAGATAAAAATGTCATTTAGTTATTATATGTGAACATGGTTATAGTTCATATAGTTCTATTTATTATTGTTTTTATTTTCTAATGTTTTATTAGCTGTGATGAAAATGTCATTTCATTATTGTATGTGAACATGTTTATAATTCATATTGTTTATTACTTATTTTTCTATGTGATTATGTTTATGTTTATTTTCCTATTCTTTATTTTTTAAGGGTTTATGTATATTTGAGAATATAATCCTTTCAATTATTATTTTATAAAAATAATGAAAAGACCCCCTTAACAAGAGTGTGGCTTATTAATTATGGGTTAATAAATCATAATGGTATAAAAAAATGAAACTTTAGGTTTGAAATTAGCATATAACCCTATCTCAATTATGATTCATTATGATGTGAATCGATTGGATTAGAATTCTAACATTTTCATATAGTGAATAAACTATCCATGATTCATAGTCTATCAAAAGTTATGGAAAACATATATAACCAAGCTATAAAGTCTAAGATTTTCATATAGTGAATAAATTATCCATGATTCATAGTCTATCAAAAGTTATGGAAAACATATATAACCAAGATATAATGTAAAATACAATAGGTATGGTTGATCGGATACATACATTAACACAACACATGTAAATTACATAGTTTTTCTTACTTGGTCGTTCAAACCTAAGGAGGACTAAATGGAATCCATTTGGTTAGCTATAAGTAAGATTCATGAATGAATAATAGCTCATGTATGTAATCCTTCACATGTATCAAAGCTCATGTATGGAATCCTTCTCATGTATCACGCATGGTTATGGAAATAATGATATCAATTAAAGCTACAAACCATACACATGAAACACTCTTGATTTCAATATATAAGTAAGTTTATGATAATCAATCTTATTTAAACATTATGTTGGATTGCGACATTCCTCAATAGTTCATTCCTTAAGCATTGGGACATTCATCGCAACAAGTGAAACATTTATTCATGGATATTAAAATTCATCATTCCTCAATGCTTATCTCACATTATTCACCATCATGTTGTAATAATTTTCTTGATATATAATTTCAATATATAAGTAAGTTTATGATAATCAATCTTATTTAAACATTATGTTGGATTGCGACATTCCTCAATAGTGCTTTCCTTAATGGTTTTGCTGCATTGGGACATTCATCGCAATGATTGAAACATTTATTCATGGATATTAAAATTCATCATTCCTCAATGCTTATCTCACATTATTCACCATCATGTTGTAATAATTTTCTTGATATATATATATATATATATATATAGTTGTTTGACAAAAGAAATGGTTTAAACCAGTAATGTAGAATGTTATGTCGCGTTGTGATGTTTGTTAAGGTTTACGTTTCATTGTGATGTTAGAGTTCATGTTATATCACATTACGACATTAAGCCATGGTTTGTTACAGTGCTTGGTTGGTATGTCAACACAACCAAAGATGTGACACATTAATAATGTGATAGTGGGCATTTAATAAGCGTTATGTCACATTGTGATGTTTATCACAGGTTATGTTACATTAGCGACATTCATCAAGGGTTATGTCACATTGTGATATTTGTCAAGGGTTATGACGCATTGTGATGTTTATCAAGGTTTACATTTCACTGTGATGTTATCGAGGGTTATATCACATTACGACATTAAGCCATGGTTTGTTACAGTGGGCGTTTAATAAGCGTTATGTCGCATTGTGACGTTTATCATGGGTTATGTTACATTAGTGACATTCATCAATGGTTATGTCACATTGTGATATTTGTCAAGGGTTATGTTGCATTGTGATGTTTA
Source organism: Pseudotsuga menziesii (assembly GCA_001517045.1). Classification (NCBI taxonomy): domain Eukaryota; kingdom Viridiplantae; phylum Streptophyta; class Pinopsida; order Pinales; family Pinaceae; genus Pseudotsuga; species Pseudotsuga menziesii. Next base: position 210,520 of record LPNX010248958.1, read on the forward strand.
TCAAGGTTTACGTTTCACTGTGACGTTATCGAGGGTTATATCACATTACGACGTTAAGCCATGGTTTGTTACAGTGGGCGTTTAATAAGCCTTATGTCGCATAATGTGATAGTGGGCGTTTAATAAGCGTTATGTTGCATTGTGACATTTATCACGGGTTATGTCATATTAGCGATATTCATCAAGGGTTATGTCAAATTATGTTATTTATCAAGGGTTATGTCACATTGTGATGTTTATCAAGTTTTAGGTTTCACTGTGATGTTATCGAGGGTTATATCACATTACGATGTTAAGCCATGGTTTGTTACAGTGGGTGTTTAATAAGCGTTATGTCGCATTGTGACGTTTATCATGGGTTATGTTACATTAGCGACATTCATCAATGGTTATGTCACATTGTGCTATTTGTCAAGGCTTATGTCGCATTGTGATGTTTATCAAGGTTGACATTTCACTATGACGTTATCGAGGGTTATATCACATTACGACGTTAAGCCATGGTTCGTTACAGTGGGCATTTAATAAGTGTTATGTCGCATTGTGACGTTTATGACAGGTTATGTTACATTAGCGACATTCATCAAGGTTTATGTCACATTGTGATATTTGTCAAGGGTTATGTCACATTGTCATACTTGTCAAGGGTTTTGTCGCATTGTGATGTTTATCAATGTTGACGTTTCAGTGTGATGTTATCGAGGGTTGTATCGTATTACGATTAAGCCATGGTTTGTTATAGTTGGTGCTTAATAAGCTTTATGTCGCATTGTGACGTTTATCACGGGTTATGTTACATTAGCGACATTCATCAAGGGTTATGCACATTGTGATATCTGTGAAGGGTTATGTCACATTGTGATGTTTATCAAGGTTTACGTTTCACTATGACGTTATCGAGGGTTATATCATATTACGACGTTAAGCCATCGTTTGTTACAGTGGGTGTTTAATAAGCGTTATGTCACATTGTGATGTTTATCAAGGTTTACGTTTCACTATGACGTTATCGAGGGTTATATCATATTACGACGTTAAGCCATCGTTTGTTACAGTGGGTGTTTAATAAGCGTTATGTCACATTGTGATGTTTATCAAAATGTCAAATTGTGATATTTATCAAGGGTTATGTCACATTGTGATGTTTATCAAGGTTTACATTTCACTGTGATGTTATCGAGGGTTATATCACATTACGACGTTAAGCCATGGTTCGTTACAGTGGGCGTTTAATAAGTGTTATGTCGCATTGTGATGTTTATCAAGGTTTACATTTCACTGTGATGTTATCGAGGGTTATATCACATTACAACGTTAAGCCATGGTTTGTTACAATGGGTGTTTACTAAGCGTTATGTCGCATTGTGATGTTTATCACGGGTTATGTTACATTTGCGACATTCATCAAGGGTTATGTCACATTGTGATATTTGTCAAGGGTTATGTCACATTGTGATGTTTATCAAGGTTTACGTTTCACTATGATGTTATCGAGGGTTATATCACATTACGACGTTAAGCCATGGTTCGTTACAGTGGGCGTTTAATAAGTGTTATGTCGCATTGTGACGTTTATGATAGGTTATGTTACATTAGCGACATTCATCAAGGGTTATGTCACATTGTGATATTTGTCAAGGGTTATGTCACATTGTCATACTTGTCAAGGGTTATGTCACATTGTGATGTTTATCAATGTTGACGTTTCAGTGTGATGTTATCGAGGGTTGTATCGCATTACGATTAAGCCATGGTTTGTTACAATTGGCATTTAATAAGCATTATGTCACATTGTGACGTTTATCATGGGTTATGTTACATTAGTGACATTCATCAATGGTTATGTCACATTGTTATATTTGTGAAGGGTTATGTCACATTGTGATGTTTATCAAGGTTTGCGTTTCACTATGACGTTATCGAGGGTTATATCACATTACGACGTTAAGCTATGGTTTGTTACAGTGGGCATTTAATAAGCGCTATGTCGCATTGTGACATTTATGACAGGTTATGTTACATTAGCGACATTCATCAAGGGTTATGTCACATTGTGATATTTGTCAAGGGTTATGTCACATTGTCATCCTTATAAAGGGTTATGTTGCATTGTGATGTTTATCAATGTTGTCATTTCAGTGTGATGTTATCGAGGGTTGTATCGCATTACAGTTAAGCCATGGTTTGTTACAGTTGGTGTTTAATAAGCTTTATATCGCATTGTGACGTTTATCACGGGTTATGTTACATTAGTGACATTCATCAAGGGTTATGCACATTGTGATATTTGTGAAGGGTTATGTCGCATTTTGATGTTTATCAAGGTTTACGTTTCACTATGACGTTATCGAGGGTTATATCACGTTACGACATTACACCATCATTTGTTACAGTGGGCGTTTAATAAGCATTATGTCGCATTGTGATGTTTATCAAAATGTCAAATTGTGATATTTATCAAGGGTTATGTCCCATTGTGATGTTTATCAATCCTCATCAGCTTCATCATGGTCATCATCATCATCCTCATCATCATCACCATCATCATCCTCATCCTCATCCTCATCATCATCATCGTCAACCTCATCACCATCATCACCCTCATCCTTATCATCATCATCATGGTCATCATCATCATCATCATCATCATCACCCTCATCTTCCTTCTTCATCAGCTTCATCATGGTCATCATCATCATCGTCAACCTCATCATCATTATTACCCTCATCCTCCTCCTCCTCATCATTACCCTCATCCTCATCATCATCATCATCATGGTCATCATCATTATCATCATCATCATCATCACCCTCATCCTCATCACCATCATCATCATCCTCATCCTCATCATCATCATCATCATCATCACCCTCATCAGCATCAACTTCATCATGGTCATCATCCTCATTCTCATCATCACCCTCATCCTCCTCCTCCTCATCATCACCCTCATCCTCATCATCATCATCATCATCATCATCATCATCATGGTCATCATCATCATCACCCTCATCCTCATGGTCATCATCATCATCATCATGGTCATCATCACCATCCTCCTCATCATCATCATCACCCTCATCCTCATGGTCATCATCATGGTCATCATCATGATCATCATATTCATCATCCTCTTGATCATCACCATCATTGTCCATCATCATCTTAAACATCACCCTCATCCTCATCATCATCATCATAGTCATCATCCTCCTCATCATCACCCTCATCCTCCTCCTCATCATCATCATCATCATCATCACCCTCATCCTCATCCTCATCATCATATTCATCATCCTCCTCCTCATCACCATCATTGTTCATCATCCTCTTCATCGTCACCCTTGTCCTCATCATCATCATCACCCTCACCCTCATCATCATCAACCTCGATGCTCATCAGCATCGTTCATCACCCTCATCCTCATCTTCATTGACACCCTCATCCTCCTCCTCATCATCATATTCATCATCCTCCTCATATTCACCATCATCCTCATCATCATCATCACCCTCATCCTCATCTTCATCAACCTCGATCCTCATCATCACCATTCATCACCCTCATCCTCACCATCATCATCGTCTTCATTGACACCCTCATCCTCATCATCATCACCATCCTCCTCCTCATCATCATAATCCTCACCCTCATCCTCCTCCTCCTCCTCATCACCCTCAACCTCATCATCATCATAATGGTCATCATCATCATCATCATCATCATGGTCATCATCATCATCACGGTCATCATCATCATCACCACTATCATCCTCATCATCATCATCATGGTCATCATCATCACCCTCATCCTCATCATCATCATCATAGTCATCATTGTCCTCATCATCACCATCATTGTTCACCATCATCTTCATCATCACCATCATCCTCCTCATTGTCACCCTCATCCTCATCATCATCAACCTCGATCCTCATCATCATCATTCATCGCCCTCATCCTCACCATCATCATCATCTTCATCGACACCACCATCCTCATCCTCATCCTCATCCTCATCATCATAATCTTCACCCTCATCCTCCTCCTCATCATCATTACCCTCATCATCATCATCATCATCATCATCATCATCGTCGTCATCATCATCATGGTAATCATCATCATCATCGCCCTCATCCTCATCATCATCATCATGGTCATCGTCGTCATCATCATCATCATCATCATCATCATCATCCTCATCATCATCATCATAGTCATCATCCTCCTCATCATCACCATCATTGTTCACCATCATCTTCATCGTCACCATCATCCTCATCATCCTCCTCATAGTCATCATCCTCCTCATCATCCCCATCATTGTTCACCATCATCTTCATCATCACCATCATCCTCATCCTCATCCTCATCATCATCATCATCATCACCCTCATCTTCATCATCCTCTTCACCCTCATCATCCTCATCCTCATCGTCTTCATCGACAACCTCATCCTCAACATCATCATCATCATCACCATAATCCTCATCCTCATCCTCATCCTCATCATCATCATCATCATCATCATCACCCTCATCCTCATCATCATCATCATCATCATATTCATCATCCTCCTCATCATCACCATCATTGTTCACCATCATCTTCATCGTTCACCATCATCTTCATCGTCACCATCATAAATAATACTTTTTCTAATAATTATTTATATTTATTATTATATATTTAAATAATTAAATAAACATTATTATTGTCATTAATATTTTCTAGATATGTCCATGGGCTCACCTGTTACTAGCAACAACCACATTAAATTAATAATGTGTCTGAATACGTTGATAGGCGTAAATTTAGGCACATACTTTTTATATTAATGTTTTTTCCTATCGTATGTGCTTAAATTTACGCCTATTGGCATATTCAGACACATTATTAATTTAATGTGGTTGTTGCTAGTAGATATTTACATATTATCTCATATTTTTTATTTGCTTGAGCTTATCAACAAGATTAACCTAAATGTAAAAAGTGTACAACACTGATTTATTTTATGGTGCTCATATATTGTTATGTTTAAATTCATCTTAATGTAATTTATTTTGTTTTATAAGGCCAACATTTTCTTGTGTATAATTCAATTTTGTGTTTTTTTCTTGATCGACATATTTTTTTTAGATAATTAAATTTTTACTTTTTTATTGTTTTGTTAGGTAGGAAGATTACAACATCCCCCCATATTAGATTGTTTTTGTGGCCAACATTTATTTTGGCCTATTAGAAAATTTATTTTTTATTAATAAAAATAAAGTTACGAAAGTGATATTATTTTTTATTTTGTGTTACAAAATCTCTCCCATAATATTCACTATCACTATTATTTTTTGCCTACATGTTACAAACATTACATCATGTTACAAGATCTCTCCCATAATATTCACTATCATTATTATTTTTTGCCGACGTTACTAACCTTACATCATGTCACAAGATCTCTCCCATAATATTCACTATCACTATTTTTTTTGCCGACATGTTAGAAACGTTACTAACGTTACATCACGTTACAAGATCTCCGCCATATTGGGCAGTAGAGCGGCTCTCCACTCGACAAAAAGATGATACAAATTTAATCCAATTTGTTTTAGACTTCAGTGCTTCAGTACTAATACAAATTCGAATATGATTGGATACCAAAAAAAAATCTTGTAAAGAAAGAATAACGGAGTAGGCTACTTAGAGATTTAAAATAAGTCTCTTTCAATTTTTAGAAAATTTTAAAATATACATAAACCATTTTAATAGATCTAATATAAAACTAATATAATATTTGATATTTAAAACTAAAATATAAAACAAAATTATTTAAATCTTTAAAATGAATTCATTGTTAAAAAAACAACATCATCTATCGTCTAAATTACTTCTTAAATTATAAAGCACAACTAACACATCTATATCACATCTCTTGGAGATAGCATGATGCATATGTTCACGATATGATTTATAAACCCATTGAAATCACAAATAAAATTAAAACATATTAGCAATCACATCTTTGAATCGAATCAAATCAACGAAAACGTACAAACTGAAAATTGGACGTTGAAAAGAAACTTACAATCCTCTTTAACATGGTTAAAGTGGAAAAATTTGGCAATTGCTCCATTAATTGATCATTGTCAATAGACCTATTAATTTCAATGGGTAAATGTGGCACAAACGATTATTATTTGATATAATATAACTATGTTCCTATGCATAAGCCTAGCTAGGAATTCTTCTAAGTCAGATTCTACTTAAAGTGCTCTCGAATATGACTATATAGCCTATAGGCACCAATCTTGTTAGATTTTTTTTTTTGGTAATTTACAATTTTTTGTTAATATATAAATTCATTTTTTATGATGATGATGATGGTTAAAATTTTATTTGGACCAAATTTTGATTTATCAAACTAAAAACACATTATTTAATTGGTTTTAAAATTGTAGTTCTATGTTCTTGGTATCTAGTTTGTTTTAAAATTGTATTTCTATATTCAAAATACCTAGAAAAAAAGTTTCTAACTCACTATAATTTGGACGAGTTAAAAAAATAAAAAAGTCAGAATTACAACAAAAATTAAAAAACTGAGATCAAGTTAAATTCACTTTTTATAAATAACATTAAAACCATTATAACAAAACATTAATTACTGCAATTTTATAAATTATCTAATGATCAAATAATGGTGGCATCCTGATCCACCAGGGAAGAATATGAGATTTTTATTACAGTGAGAGAACACGATACGGAGATCGACCAGCAGAACAAGCAACGACTACATAAACAACATAAAAAATCAGATAATTATTCCCAAATGAAAACTGAGCTTCAAGGATCGCACAGTGAAGAAAAGGCTATGAAAAATTATGAGTATGTGAAACATGGCTAGTAATGGTACACAGTCACATTATGCTCAACGGTTGCATTGCCGGGCGTTAGAGCGACGGTATGAGCGAGTGCGTAGCCTTGAGCCATGCGAAACTTTCCGCTTCCTCCCACGATCGGCATTTCTCTGATGTCATCGAAAATGGGGTCGTTCCCCACCATGGTGAGCGTGCTGCCGTTGTATTTGCCCGTCTCAAATTTAAACGTCAACACCATCAGCAGAACGTGTTGCTCCTGCCCGACGGCAGCATAGAGACCCTGCGCTTTGCCCAGCAACGTGGAGTTCGACTCCGGCCCTTCCGTCAGCAAGTCATCAACCACCACCACACCACCGAAGCCCGTAGCAGAAGAGCTAGTCGTCGTAGCGGAGGCCACCGACACGGCCGTCGCGTTGGTTCCGGCCAGCCGGTCATGGAAATAGAAATGCAGATGTGTTGTTTTCTTCTTCGCAGCCTCGGAGGTTTGCAGAACACACAGTAATAGGACCAATAACATCGCTATCTCTGCAATATTTGCTGTAACACTTAGCTTGCCCATCTCAACTAGATCTCCTTTTCTGATACAGAAATGACTATGAAAGCATACCACGTCTCGGGCTTAATATGTATTCCATGCCTTCGAATATATATATATGAATGGTTTTAATATCATCCTTTTCTTTTTTTTGTTATGTTTTCTGAGGGTTAATTCAATTATGTTGAATGGCTAGCATACCTCCAAAACTATGACGAAGTATCTCTATTTTCTAAAATACTTATTCATATATATATATATAGATAATTTGAAAAAGATGTTTCTCCATCCGTGAATAAATATATATCTCCAAAAAGGGAGAAACGTCTTTTTCAAATTATCTATATATATAAATATAAAGATTGAAATTAAAAGAGAGAAGCGTTTGGCAGGCTACGACTAGACTCGGTACATCGGTAGCGTGTAGGATTCCTAATTTTATTATTTTAATAAGAAACATTGTCGGTACATAGGTAGCGTGTTGGACCGGCCTGATTTATTAAAAAATCGTCAGTCATTTAAAAATGGAAATGGTTACTTTTAAAATATGTATTTAATATGATGGCTGATTATTTAAATCGTGGCGACTTTTCATAGAATATTTGACATATTCCAACACCCTGTAAAAATGGACATGGTTACTTTTAAAGTAAATATTTCATATGATGGCTAATTATTTAAACCGTAGCTACTTTTCATAGAATATTTGACATATTCCAACTCCCAATGAAGTATACTTCTTGTGCCTGCTTCTTTCTACAAGGAGGCAGAATAGCGGCGTCGCATAATGCGAGCATAACGGGAGACTATAGGTATTAGGGATGTAATAATTAAAAAACAAATTATATCCCATTTTCTCTCTATATCTTGAAGAATGGTTATATACTAATAACCTCTAACTTAAACAGCAAATAACATCTAGCGTCAACAGTACGCTAACGGTATACAATCTGAAATAATTTGTCGAAGCCGCTTGCATAGAATGAAATTAAAGCTAATAACAATATTTTTATTGCAACCATGAAAATGAGTAAAGTCTATTTGCCAATTTGGCAAACATATCCATAAATGCACGGGCTAACATTTTCAAAGACCGTGTGGCGGCAATGATCACGTGGAATCAATATCGTTTATTTATTGTTTAATACTGATCTTATCTGCAATATTTTTTTTCTTCTTCTTTACTCTATTTAAATGAGTATGGAGAGAAGCCATGTTCTCTACTTGCTCTTTATATACTAGATTTTATTTGTACTTATTTTTGGTAGTAAGAAAGTCACGTTAAGCTCATTCTTGGATTTATAAATATCTATTCATTATTCATTATGCAACATGTAAAGAGAAGAAAGTCATATAAATCTTATTCATGCCTTATGCAACTTGAGATAAGAAGAAAGTCGTGTCAAGCTAATTATTTACGAGTTTATAAAATATTGAGAAAACAAAAAAAAGCCATGTGAAGTCCATGCAACGAGAGAAAAGAAGAAAGTCCTCTCAAACTTATTTACGAGTTTATATAAATTTAAATTTAGAAAAAGAAGAAAACCGTGTGAAGCTGTGCAGTTCATTTAAGAGTTTATACAATATCCATCCTTTAAGTAAGTTTATTGGTGGTTTATATGTATAAAATTGAGTTGGTATATTTATTGGTATATGAATTTTTTAATCAATTTTTATTGTTGAGAAATTTAATGTAACATGCTAAAATTGTTTTTTTATAGTAGCAAACAAAAGCATTATTAAAAAAAGGATTTAATGGATAATTAAGTAGAGCAAGACAAGGTTAAGGATAGGGTGGTCTATGGGAATAGATGAATTTCATTCCATCCATCTTGGTTCAATTCTGTTAAGACATATTCTTGCTTAGATATCCTATTCATGGTTTGCTCAACTTACCATTCACGGAAGTGTGGAAGTTTATTGAGATTTCCCATGAGTGTGTGAGCTTTCCTTGGTTCCTTCAAATAGTGTGTCTTCTTGTGTGAGATTTCCTTGATTCCTTTGGAATAGCGTGCCTATGTGAGATTTTCTTGATTCTCCACGGAAGTGGACAAGCTTGTTGAGATTTCTTGTCCATGTGTGAGTTTTCCTTGATTCTTTCGGAATAGTGTGTGTGTGTGAGAGCTTTCCTTGATTCCTTCATAATAATGTGTGTGTGTATGAGAGAGATTTCCTTGATTCCTTCAAAATAGTATAAATAGTATGAAGGTGGTTTTTTCTGCGTGAAAAAACAATTAAAGAAAGCAGAAAAGATCCAAACTCAAATCCAAATCTTGAATGACAAGATAGACCATCTCAACAATAAATTTAACCTACTCATTAAGGCCCTCACCTACAAAGAGAGAAAGTTGAATATCCTGACAAACAATACAACAAAAAAGTGAAAAAGGTTTTCAAGATGCAACCTGCACCTTAGCAAAAGAATGTTGTTTCCAAGGAAGCAGATGTGCCATTCATCCCAATTCCACATGATGAATAGAAGAGAGAGTTTTTTTTATATACACATAAGTAGACAATATTTATTTTTTCTTTACTTTTTTTTTACTTATATTTTAATATCTCAAACTCTCTTTTATAGCTTGGTTCTCCCTCTAGGAAAAATTTTGTTGGCCGGGACAAGGTGAATGGTTATTATCATTGATGTCAAACTTGTCACACTTAATGAACTAGAGTTTCCATATGCTTATGGATTTCACTCGCATGCAGATCATGGTTATATTGGTTTGAAAACAACCAAAATTTAATGTACATTCACCATGGTTTTATATTCTTTAAGCAATGTTTTATTTCTAACTCTTGTGACCATTATAATGGCTCAATCATTGGTGGAGGTCATATCACTTGTAACTTGTTTAATGTTTTAATGTTGGTTCAATCGTTGGTGGAGGTCACATTCTCGGCTTGCTTAACCATTGTCGTAGCTCACCATTGTCAGCTTGCTTAACCATTGTCGTAGCTCACCATTGCGAGAGCTTTTCATTTACTAAGCATTTCCAAGTCATGTGATGATATTTTAGTCAAATGAAAAATGCTAATGCTGAGGAGGATTCCAATATGTTTAACAGAGTTTGAAGTTATGGAGAAAAAGCCAAAAAAAATTAGATATGATATTTTTAGAAAACGTCAACATTAGCATTAACGAATTGGTTTTTACAGTTAGCATTGATGAAGCATTGCTGAACTGGTTTTTTACAGAAAATGGTTTATTAGCATCCACGAATTGGATTATACAGATACCATTGATGAATTCATTTTTACAGAAAACGCCACGAATTGGGTTTTACAGTGTTGGGTTTTAGAGTTTTAGTCCGCTTCAAGTGGTATCAGAGCGAAGTTACTATTCAAGCTTCTAGGGTTTCCCAAAAAAATAGGACCTTGTCGTTAAAAAAAATAAAAGGTAAAAGTAACCCCCCCAAAAATAAGTAAAACAAAAAAAAGGGTAAAAGTGAAACCACACATGGTTTCTGAATAAGTGGGGTTGGGTTTGAAAATAAAGTACAAAATAATTACTTGTAAAGAGAAAGTGAGATTTGAACTTAGGTGGGGAATGTAACACTCATCCCTCCCAACCACCCAATCTACTCACATTTTACAAAACTTAAGGGAAAATAAAGATTTTATTATATAATAATTAATTATTATTCCTTAAATCTCACCATTCTTAATAAAACAAAATTCCTCCCTGCACAAGAAAAATGGTAGAAATGAATGAAATTAAAGAAAGAATGGAGAAACTAGAGCTTAACCAAGCCCAAGGTTCTAAAAATATTGAGGGTTTACACTCAAGACTCAACCAAATCGAAGGAGAACTACACAAAACCAAAAACGAATTATCAGAGACTGTCAAAAAAGAAGTCAACGAAGCAGTGTCTTGGAAGATGGAAGGTGTAAAAAGAAACATCACAGTATTGTTCGAATCCGGGTTAAGCAAACTCGAGCATCATTTGGAAAACACAATTACTACACTAGTGTGAAATATGTCAAAGAAAGACCAACCATCCTCAAATTCAAGGCACCATAAGACAATTCCTCCCAAAAGAGGAAGTCCACAAGAAGAGTTCGATCACGATCTCTCTCCAAATCATGAGCAGTCACTTTCTCCTCCAAAAAGGAATGGATATCAAATGAAACCCAAGTTAGAATTGTCAAAATTCAATGGAGACACAAAACGGAGCGTGGCATTGATCAACAAGGCAGAATAATTTTTTTCCATACACAATATCACAACTGACGAGGAAATGATAAAATATGCCTCTATGCAACTAGAAGAGTGGGCTTACAACTGGTACATGTGGTGGAAGGTTACAACACAGGAAACTAAGCGCAAGTGGAGAACATTCAAAAACAATTTCTTTAAGAGGTTTGAAGACTTAAAAGAAAAAGACTTCTTCGCAAAACTTACTAGACTGCAGCAAAAAGGCGATGTCGATGAATACACTGACGAATGGGAAGCCCTGGCAACACGTGTGCCAGAACTCATAGACAGTCAACGCCTCTAGACTTATGTGTACAGACTAAAACCCTATATAAGAGATGAACTAGAGTTACTAAATGTATCAACCTTGGACAAGGCGAGACGCAAGGCAAAAATCATTGAAGAAAAATTAAAAAAAGCATGGAACAAAAACCATGACAAAGATAGAAGGTCTATTCCAAATATGAAAACTGACACCAAATACCAGCCACCACATCTGAGGAATGACAACAAAACCACCTTAGAAGCCCAATGGATGAAAGAAGGAAAGTGTAAGTATTGTGGAGAGAAGTGGTACCCAAGACACAGATGTTTAAAAAAAGAGACCACCAAGAACTTATATCAATGTGAAGCAGAAGAAGAAGACAAGTCAGATAGCGATGAATCCGACATAGAAG
>LPNX010248958.1:222958-245276 GCA_001517045.1 Pseudotsuga menziesii
TGTTGTACAATGCTGGGAGATGGAATTATTAACTTCAGAACTAGTTAAACAAGATCATCCAGAGATCTAAGGATTAATCCAAAAATACAAAAAAATATTCGAAGACCTCCCCATGGAGTTACCACCAAAAAGGAAGATCGAGCATGTCATCGAAATCAAGTTAGGATCCAGCCCTGTCAATGTTAAACCCTATAGGTATCCACACCACCATAAGATGGAGATTGAAATATTAATCCGTGATTTATTGAAATGTGGAGTGATTACAGAAAGTCGAAGTCCTTATGCTACACCAGTAGTACTGGTACGAAAGAAGGATGGATCATTTAGGCCATGCATCGATTACAGAGGACTAAACAAAATAACTATTAAAGACAAATTCCCCATTCCATTTATCGATGAAATGTTGGACGAATTGCATGGCGCAAGGTACTTTTCAAAATTAGACTTAAGGTCAGGATATTACCAAATCAGAGTAAGGCTAGAAGATGTGGCGAAGACAGCTTTTCGAACCCATGAGGGACATTATGAATTTAAGGTAATGCCTTTTGGGCTAACTAACGCCCCAGCAACATTTCAAGCAACCATGAATAACCTATTCCATTCATTCCTAAGAAAGTCTGTATTAGTGTTTTTTGATAACATCCTTATATACAGTAAGACATGGAAGGATCATCTCACACACCTAGAACAGGTGCTCTCTATTTTAAAAGAAAATCAATTCTACGCCAAGATGTCCAAATACACGTTCGGTAAAGAAGAAGTGAGCTATCTTGGACATGTAATATCTAAAGAAGGAGTCAAATTTGATCCCCAAAAAATCAAATCCATCACAGAATGGGCCAACCCTACTAACATCTCCAAGTTATGAGGATTCCTTGGGCTAATGGGATACTACAGAAGATTCATTAGGAATTATGCACACAGAACCGCACCCTTATCCAACCTTCTAAAAAAGAATGCATTCCATTGGAATGAAGAAGCGGAAAAATGTTTTGAAGCCTTAAAAGGAATTATGTCCTCCACACCTGTATTAGCTACCCCAGACTTCCCAAAACCATTCGTGATAGAATGTGATGCTTCAGGTTATGGGTTGGGAGCAGTACTAATGCAAGATGAACACCCGATAGCTTTTGAGAGTAGGAAATTAAACAAGCGAGAACAATTGAAGTCTACATATGATAAAGAAATGCTGGCATTGGTAAAGTGGTGACAATACCTCTTAGGGAGAAAATTCATGATCCGCACAGACCATAATAGTCTTCAATACCTACTTCAACAGAAAACGTTGTCCATAGAACAACAGAAGTGGATAGAAAAAATTGCTGCTTTCGACATGGAAATAATACACAAAAAAGGGAAGGAAAATGTAGTCGTAGATGCACTCTCTAGAAAAGATGAGGATATTACCTCTTACTCCATCTTGGTTGCAATTCTAGAATGGTTGAATGAAATACGAAGTGAATATGCCAAGGACCCAGAAACAAGCACTATAATTAACAACTCCAACCGTGACCCCAAGTTTGAATGGAAAAATGATATTCTTTGGTATAAGGGGAGGATTTATTTGAACTCAAACTCTAAATTCAAGGTTAAAGCAATAAAAGAATCCCATGATTCACCAACTGCTGGACATGTAGGATTCTTCAAATCTTATTATAATGCAAGAAGGTCATTTTTCTGGAAGGGAATGCAGAAAGATATCCAGCAATATGTGGCAGAATGCGACAATTGCCAGAGAAACAAAAGTGAAAATGTTTTAACCCCAGGGTTACTCCAACCCCTACACACTCCAAACCAGAAATGGGAAGAGATATCAATGGATTTCATCGATGGGTTACCTTTGTCAAAAGGTAAGGACAAGATCCTTGTAGTGGTCGATCGATTAAACAAATTTGCTCACTTCATGGCAATTAAAAAAACAGACACGACAAAACAAATTGCAGAAGTATTTTGCAAAAATGTCTACAAATTGCATGGCTTCCCAAAAGTCATCGTCAGCGACAGAGATGCAAAATTTAATGGAAAATTTTGGAGGGAATTCTTTAAACAAATGGGTACATCACCTAATATGAGCTCAGCTTACCACTCCCAAACAGATGGTCAGACTGAAGTCGTAAATAAATGCTTAGAAGTATATCTACGTTGTTTTGTAACAGATAAACAAAACCATTGGTCTCAATGGTTACACTTAGCAGAATGGTGGTACAATTCAACATACCACACGTCCGCAAAAATGACCCCTTTCCAAGCGTTATATGGGTATGAACCTCCAAATTGGAAGGATTTAGTTCTGAACGATAGTAATGTTCCAGAAGTAAGGAACCAACTAGAGAAATCCCAAAAAACAATTGAATTACTAAAGGATAACTTAATCATGGCACAGAATCGCATGAGGCAACAAGCAGATCAACGTAGAACCGAAAGAGAATTTGAGGTAGGAGATTGGGTATTCGTAAGACTCCAACCCTATAAACAAGTATCCCTTAAAAGTGGAGGGAAACACAAGTTGGCCCCAAAGTTCTATGGACCGTACCATATTATCCAGAAGATTAGTGAAGTGGCATATAAATTACAGTTACCTGATAAAAGTCATATCCACAATGTCTTCCATGTATCATGTCTCAAAAAAATGTTGGGTAAACATAAAATAGTACAAACAATACTTCCTATGTTAGATGAAGAAGGAAGGGTCATTTGGGAACCTGAGGCAATCATTGCAATCCGAGAAAGAAAACTCCATTCTAGAACACTCAAGGAATATCTCATTAAGTGGAAGAATTTTCCAGATGAAGAGGCATCATGGGAGACAGAACAGTTTCGTCAACAATACCCGCCATTACCCTTGCTTTGAGGACAAAGCATTCTAAAAGACAACGAAAATGTTATGTATCTAATATTACGAGCAATTATTTTAATATTAATGTAGTATTAATTAAAACATAGGATCACACCCTTTCAGTGAAACGGTGTATTTTCTACCTATAAAAGGTTTTCTCATCATTGTAATTAAATCATCAATCAATATTCAATTTTACTGTGGTTAATTTCCGGAATTCATGTGGGTTTTAGAGTTTTAGTTTGCTTCATACAGCTTGAACAGTTGTTATAACCATAATTTTTTTCCCTGAACTTTTAAAAAGGAGGTATGCGTAGTGGAAAAATGAGGGAGCCATTTCTAAACTGATGAAATTGCAAGTAAAAAGGGTGTGAGGAATGCACAGTGGAGAAACGCAAAAGGTCTGTCAAGCTTCATCTGAAATGGAAAATTGGTGAATTATAAAGATCAAATTGCTGGAAGGAATGCACAGTGAAAAACGCAGGAGGTCTGTCAAGCTGGTAAATTGGTGAAATATAAAGATCAAATTGTTGGAAGGAATGCATAGTGGAAAACGAAGGAGGTCTATCAAGTTGGAAAATTGGTGAATTATAAAGATCGAATTGTTGGATCTGTAAGTGTTTGTATAGGGAAAAAAACACTGATATGATTTTTAAAATTGTAAGTTTTGTTATACAATGAGATCTTTATATATATTAAAATGAATATTATTTATAGTATTAATTACCAGGGTTTATAATAGAATAAATATGGATAGATTGAGTTGATTAGTTTTTTATTTTGATAGAGTGTTAACAGAGTTGCTTTAACAGATTTAGTTTTGATATTGGAAAAGTTTTGATAGAGTATTAACATACAGGTTTGGTTTTGATATTGGTAGAGTTTTGATAGAGTACTAACAGACAGGTTTGGCTTTGGTATTGACAGAGTATTGACAGAGTTACATTAACAATTTTGACAAAGACGGGATTGATTGTTACAGGTTCATTTTAATATTGGTATTTTTTAATTGATTCTACAGAGAAGAAGGGAGGAGCTAGGGAGACTAACAATCTCTTTACAAGTTGATGCTTTCAAATAATAGAAGCTGGAAACAAAGAGGTAGTTTTTGTAACAAACCGATTTTGACCTCGTTTGCATTAAATATATATGATGTATATATTGTAATTAATCATGGTGTGGAGCTATAGGAAAAATCCCCACCATCGCTTTAACGTTATATGTTCGATGGTTAAAATCGATGCCGGTGGTATTTTGTGCTAGCCAGGCACATTATAATTTGGACATCATGTAAATATGCATTTTTATTAAAAATACCCATAACTAGCTATGCCAATTCAACAATAATGAGAAGGGGCACGATTTCCTAAGGATAGGGGGGGGGGGGAATATTCAAACCTTTGGGCCAATGGGGAAAAGCCAAATGTCAGAGGGAGGACCCATCAAACTGTCAACTACCTTTCTTGTCTCATTCACCCAATCATTTATTATTTCTAGAAATTGGTTGGGTTGGTTATTGCATGGGATGGGCAAGGTATGACAACCCAAATTCGAATTGGAGAAGCCATCAGTTTTTGGGAAATGCGTTTTGACTCCTTGGGAAAGAAAAAACCCAAAAACGTAGGCCATTGTGCCATGCTTGGGGTTTTTCATATTTTTCCTTCACATGATCTCTCTCGGGCATTCAAAACTTCCCGTGTGTGAAATCATTCATGTTTTTTTTCTTCCCCACAATTTTGGAGCTCCTGGCATTCACCATTCACGTTCTATGCTGTGTTCTTCATTTTTCCCAGGGCTGGGAAGTGTTCTTGTTAATGTTCAGCGGTTGGAATCACTCCACTGTTGGGCAATTTCGTGTTTTAGAGTTGCAGAGCCAATGGGGGGAACAGAGCCATGAATTTTTGGTTTCGATTGAGGTTGTTTTGACCATGTTAGGGCTGTAAACGAATTTGGAATTCGAATAGCTGCTAAGGGGGTTGTTTTACCCATATGCAAATTCATTTTTGGCTCCCAAGTCGATTTTCATCAATCCCAGATTTGTAAATTGTTGTGTATGCCTCTGTTGTTTTGGTTGAACTGTTTTTGGAGTGGAAATGGGGTCTGAGCCTACCTGATAAACCTAGTGTGTGTAGGAGCCTCACAGAAAGAGCTAGAGGGCTGAATTTATTCTCTACACCCCCTAAATAGAACTAGAAGGGAAGGCATGGCCCGAGTGACTACATAGCAGAGAAGGGGATGCTTCCTTGTGTTGGGTGTGTGTGGATGTCTTAGAAGTCAGGCTAGTTATGGTGCAGGTGTCCATGGCTCTTGGATTGAGCTCACTAGCTTAGAATACAACCTTTCCAGTTCCTTGTTAGCCTGATAAACCCAACTGTGTTGGCTTGGCCTAGTTTTGTGTATCCTTGGCTACGTGTGAGTCTACTAATTTCCCCTTATTCCTTATGGAATCATGCCCAGCTCGGGGGTGGCAGTGTTGCTGAGTGATTGATGAGCACACTGGCCTATGGTTGGGTGGAACATTGCTACAATGTAGATGGTTGCAGAACAAACTTCCTCTAAGATAAGTATTCCTGTGTTTAAATCCTTGCAACTGTGTTTCTTTTATAAATCCATATGAACATGTTAAATGATGTGAATGAATGAAATTGCTTCCATTGTTTGATAATCATTTATGCATCTGTGTATATTTAAGTTCAATGCATTTTATTTTATGTTCATGGGGCTAGATTGCCCGGAATGTTAGCAGTATAGTCGCGTCCTCTCGTCGATAGATGGGTCGGGATGTGAAAGATTGGTATCAGAGCATTAGGTTGCAATATTGGGCCTCTATGGGCCAAGGAAATCAATTGACAGAGGTGAGGGTAACTTCTGTTGAATACAAACCAACATTGAAAAAAAATGAAAATTTTCTAAGTATGGTATGTCGGATGACTTTGGCTAAGTCTATCCAATACATCGGATAACTTCATCGGAAGAGAGCCAATGTAGCAGCTATAATGTCCGAAGGGAGCCGTAATGGCGGCGTTGTTCCCTTCTTTCTTCCGACATGACGAATGGAAATCAAGAACCTTTTGATGCAGTGGATACTTCGATAGGTGTAAGTTTGAGTCTGAGCCGCTATAGTGGCTACTACGCCTGAGATGTGAGTCGGTGACAGCAGCAAAACTTGCAGAAAGGAAGCCACAACTACAGGAAGGGAAAAGAGTTGGGAGCCAATGCACATCACGAGAGGTAAGCCGACGAAAAGAAAATTTGAAAAAAAATTCTAAGTATGGAAGCTGCAGAAGGAAATCAAACTTTGAGCCGCTATGGCGGTGGGCGAAAGCTGAAGAGGAAGCCTCTACAGTGGCGGAATGAAGACAAATACCAAGCTGATACATGGTGGATGGAAATTAGAGTTTGAGCTGCAATGATGGCTGGCGAAAAAATATGTTCGAGCCGACGTGCAGCGGAGAAAAGATGGAAACGGATCCGACGTAGAGGTGACTAGAAAAAGAAGAATGATTCGCAATGACGGCTGGAAACTGAAAGTTGAGCCGCTATGGTGGCAGCTGGAAAAAGAAATTGTAGTCGATGATGGCAGATGACAAATGAAGATCGAGCTGCTACAGTAGATGAGGGAAGTTGGGGAAAGAGCGGCTATGGCGGGTGAAAAATGAGGATCGAGCTGCTGTAGCAGGTGAAAGTAAAAAATATTTTCAATGCAGCAGGTGAAAGTTTTGCCAAATTTTGTCGAAACAGAGAAATTCAGCAGGGTTTTTCAGTGAGATCTACAGGGTTAGAAATATGAAAAATGGCAGCCTGTTTATGCACTAGATTACGCGAAATCGATGTATTTACAAAAAAAAAATGAGGGTGCTACCCTCAACCCACTCTGCAGTGGCGTGGGGAAGCCACAAGGGGGCAAGCCCCCTTAACCCCCATCGTTCCCCTGAGACAGTCGTTCTTTGTGAAAAGAAAATTCTATGATTTGACAAAGTTGTAAATATACGATGTTTTCAATGCAGGTAAGTAATGTGTGATTCATGTGAATGTATGTAACTAACAATTATGTTATTAACACATTTTGCAGAATTATAGTCACCTTCAAAAGGGAAGCATTCCACATAGTGCAGATCAGTAAAGTTGGGTTTTGGTTCAGCCATGAGAACCTTCAGCATGAATGATGTGCAGAACCACAATGAGTACGAGGAAGATGCTATGGGGGAAAAACATCCAAGTTGGAAATTCTGAGATAGAGTCTAATGGGAGGAGATTTCAAGAGACTCCCCCAGATTTTGCAACCACCATGAGAATCCTAAGGGTGGAGATGCAAAGTTATAGGGAAGATAATGAAAGATTGGCTAAGGCTTAAGAGGAGCAGAATTAGCTAAATGCAACCATGCTGCAAAGTTTGACCAACATCCAGAGGCATATGAACTTTGGGGATCGGACAGTAAGACCGGAAGGTAGTAAGAGCAGTACCAGAAGAAGAAAGAGATCTTTGAGTGAGTCATTTGAATCTAAAGGATCCACTGGGGATTGAAGCTCTTCACCTCATGTGAATGAGAGGAAGAGGTGTTATCGGAACCATTCACATGATGAATTTAAGAAGGCAAGGTATCCTACCTTTAATGGTGAGATAAAGAATGGACAAGAAGCTGAATCTTGGCTTCTTGAGATGAGAAAATATTTCCAAGTCCAAGACTATTCAGGAAATATGAAGGCTAGAGTAGTCATCTTCAATTTGACTGGAAGAGCGTCCATATGGTGGGAGCACTTTAGGTAGGTAAAGAAGATCAATGAAAGGAATATTGTATGGAAGCAGTTCCAGAAGTATTTCAAGCAGAAGTACCTCTTTGATAGGTACTATGATGATAAGATTAAAGAGTTCCATGAGCTGAGATTGGGACAGCAGACCATGGAAGAATATGTAAACAAGTTCCTAGAAATTTTGAGGTATGCCAGGTACATCAAAGATGAAAAATTGAATATCCATCATTTCCTGAGTGGATTGCCTCAGTCTTACAAAGAAAAAATTGAGTTTTACGAACCTAGAACTCTTGAAGAAGCAATAAGGAAGGCTAAGTATTGCTATGAGAAAAGCAAAGGAAAAACTGATTATCATAAGACATGGAAGGAAAAGAAGAACTAGAAGTATTACCAAAAGAAGAAAGGTTTCAAACCTTCTAACTTCAGGAATCAGCAAAAGCAGCCATCCCAAGTGGAGAAGCATCCAGCTTGAGAGGTGGGAGAAAAGCCCGGAGAACCACATCGAAACAGAGGACCACTCCAATGTTGGAAATGTGGAGGACCCCACATGTGCGGGAATTGTCCATTTGAGAATGAGAATGCAAGGCCAGCTTACAACATTCAAGAGGAAAAAACAGTGGTTCAAGTAGCAAGGGTCATCCCTAGGATCTATGCAGCACTGGAGGACCACCAAGCATATCACCAGTCAACTGTGGTTGAAGTTGCAGGTAAGATTATTGAGCAATCTGTTTCTATTTTGATTGAACCTGGTTCTACTCATAGTTACATTACTCCTAGAGTAGTGGATATTTGTGCTTTTAAGAAAGTAAAGCATAAGAAATCTTGGTTAGTTCAGCTAGCCACTGGAACTAAGAGGAAGGTTAGTGAAGTGGTATAGAAATGTCCATTGGTTATGAGTGGATTGGTCACTTGTGTAGATCTGAATTTTCTACCACCTGGTTCCTATGATGTTCTCATTGGAATGGACTAGTTAGAAGCCCATAGGGTAAAACTTGACTGTTATAATAAGACCTTTGAGTGCTTGGATGAAGAAGGCAACTCAAAAATTGTGAAAGGCATTCCAAAGATGATTTCTGTTAGGAAGATTTCAACAATGCAATTGAAGAAGTTCTATAGGAAAGGTTGCCAGTTATATGCAGCTCATATTTTGGAGGTAACAGAGGATGAAAATCCTAGGTTGGAGGACTATGAGGTGTTGCAGGAATTTAGGGATGTGTTTCCTTATGAGATTCCAGGGCTTCCTCCAAAGGGGGACATTGATTTCACAATTGAACTTGTGCCAGGAGCATCACCAGTGTCCAAGACACCCTACAGGATGAGCACACCAGAAATGCTAGAGCTGAAGATGCAACTGCAAGAGTTGTTGGAGAAGAAGTATATTAGGCTGAGTGTGTCTCCTTGGGGAGCACCAGTTCTGTTTATGAAGAAGAAAGATGGTACACTCAGGTTGTGTATCAATTACAGATAATTGAAAAAGGTTATGGTGAAGAAAAAATATCATTTTCCTAGTATTGATGACCTCTTTGATCAAATGAGAGGAGCAAAGGTATTTTCCAAGACTGACTTGAGGTCTGGTTACCATCAGGTAAGAATAAAGGATGAAGACATTCATAAGACAACCTTCAGAACAAGGTATAGACATTATGAGTTTGTAGTGGTACCATTTGGTCTTACAAATGCACCAGCTACATTTATGTGTCTTATGAATAGTGTCTTCAGCAGGTATTTGGACAAGTTTGTTCTTGTTTTCCTTGATGACATTCTTATTTATTCTAAGAATGAGGAAGAGCATGAATAACATCTAACATTGGCGTTGCAATTGCTCAGGGAGAATCAATTGTATGCAAAGTTAAGAAAGTGTGACTTATATAGGGATAGGATTCATTATGTGGGTCACATTATCTCAGATGAGGGCATATCTGTAGACCCTAAGAAGATAGAGGCCATTATGAATCGACCTTCTCCAAGAAATATGACAGATGTAAGCTCTTTTATGGGACTTGTAGGATACTACAAGAGATTCATTGAAGGATTTTCCAAGGTTGCACATCCAGACACTTATTTGCAAAAGAAGGGAATAAAGTTTGAATGGACATCGAGGTGTGAAGAAAGCTTCCAACAGCTAAAGAATATTCTCACAAGTGCACCAGTCTTGAAGATTGCAGACCCATAAAATATTTTGTGGTGTGTATTGATGCATGTGGTCAAGGGCTTGGAGGAGTCCTTATGCAAGACAACCACGTGATATGTTATGAGTCAAGAAATTTGAAGGAGCATGAGAAGAACTATGCCACTCATGATCTAGTGCTTGAAGCCATAGTACATGCTCTAAAGATGTGGAGGAATTACTTGATAGGTAGAAGATTTGAGATAAGGAAAGGCCATTATGGTCTGAAGTATTTGTTCAATTAGTCTACTCTAAATGCTAGGCAAGCTAGATGGTTGGAGTTTTTATGTGAGTTTTATTTTGAAATCAAGCACATAAAATGAAAGGTGAATAAGATAGCTGATGCACTCAACAAGAAGGTGCAGGAAATGCATGTGGCATCTCTTAGTATTTGCTAGTCAGATTTGAGACATCAGATTTTTAATCATACTACTGGAGATGAATTGTATGAGTAGGTAAAAGACAAGTTGCATCAACAAAGTCTTGAAAAGAGATATGAGGAATATAAATTGGAAAAAGATGGAATTCTTACTTATAAAGCCAGAGTCTATATTCCAAATGTAGCAGATTTGAGGAGAATGGTTATCGATGAGATCCACCTAGTTCATATTCTGGTCATCCAAGATATCAGAAGACGATTGCTATAGCTATAAAGCAGTATTTTTGGCCAGGAATGAGAAAGGATATGGCTGAGTATATTTCAAGGTGCATGAAATGTTAGTAGGTAAAGGTTGAGCATCAACACCCTACAGGTTTGTTGCAGCCTTTGCCAGTTCCAGAATGGAAATGGGAAGTTATTTCCATGGATTTTATTACAAGATTACCAATGACTTGGAGGCAACATGGTTCCATCATGGTTGTGGTGGACAAGTTGACAAAGGCAACAAATTTTATACTGGTTAAGTCTACGCATAAGACTAATGACATTGCAAATATCTTCATGGAGGAAATTTTCAAATTGTATGGATTGCCTAAGGCAATAATTTCTGACAAAGATGTCAAGTTCAGTTCCAATTTTTGGAAGGGTTTGTTTTCATATTTGGGTACAAATTTGAACTTCAGCCCTGCCTACCATCCTCAGACTGATGGGAAGACAGAGAGAGTAAATCATGTGCTTGAAGACATGCTTCGCATGTATGTGATGGATAAACCATCCAAGTGGGAGGATTATTTACAATTGGTAGAATTTCCCTGTAACAATGGACAACAAGAATCCTTAGGGATGAGTCCATATGAATATTTATATGGAAGAAGGTGTAGAACACCAGTGACTTGGGATAATCCAGTGAACAGGTCTATGCTTGGTCCAGAATTGCTCAAGGATATGGAGCAAGAGGTTGTAAAGATCAGGTAGAATATAAAAGTAGCTCAGGACAGACAGAAAATCTATGCAGATAAGCATAGGGTGAACAGAGAGTTCATTGTTGGGGATCATGTTTACCTTGGAGTGAGGGAAAATAATATTTCCTTGAAGCTTGGAAGTTGTGTCAAGCTATCACCTAGATATTGTGGGCCGTTTGAATTTCTTGAAAGAATAGGGCCATTTTCATATAGACTTGCATTTCCTGCTAGCACTAGGGATCATAATGTTTTTCATGTTTCTTTGCTTAAGAAATATGTACATGATCCTAACCATGTGATAAATTGGGATGTGATTTAGGTGGAACCCGAGGGAGAGTTCCAAATTGAGCCAATGCACATCCTCAACAGGAAGGTCACAATGCTCCGGAACCAAGCCATAGGGCAGGTAAAGGTGCAATGGGAGCACTATGGTCCTGAATAGGCTACATGGGAGCTGAAGGATGCCATGCAATTGGCACATCCATTTTTGTTCAATTCTGTGGAACACTGAGGCGATGCAAGTGTGGCATTTTGTTCAATTTTGTAAAGCACTGAGGCCCAGTGCTATTTAAGGGGGAGGGGAATGTAACACCTTGGTTTTGACCCCATTTACATTAAATGTATATGATGTATATATTGTAATTAATCATGGTGTGGAGCTATAGGCAAAATCCCCACCATCGATTTAATGTTATATGTTCGGTGATTAAAATTGATGTCGGTGGTATTTTGTGCTAGCCAGGAACATTATAATTTGGACATCATGTAAATATGCATTTTAATTAAAAATACCCACAACCAGAGATGCCAATGCAACAATAATGAGAAGGGGCATGATTTCCTAAGGATAAGTGGGGGTGGGATATTCAAACCTTTGGTCCAATGGGGAAAATCCAAATGTCAGAGGGAGAACCCATCAAATTGTCAACTACCTTCTTGTCTCATTCACCCAAACATTCATTATTTCCAGAAATTGGTTGGGTTGGTTATTGCATGGGATGGGCAAGGTATGATAGCCCAAATTCGAATTGGAGAAGCCATCAGTTTTTTGGAAATGTGTTTTGACTCCTTGAGCAAGCAAAAACCCAAAAACGTAGGCCATTCTTCCATGTTTGGGGGCTTTTCATGTTTTTCATATTTTTCCTCACCAGTGTTCCTTCACGTGAGCTCTCTCAGGCATTTGAAACTTCTTGTGTGTGAAATCATTCACGTTTTTGGTCTTCCCCATGATTTTGGAGCTCCTCAAATTCACCATTCATGTTCTCTATTGCGTTCTTCATTTTTCCCAAGGATGGGAAGTGTTCTTGTTAATGTTCAATGGTTGGGATCACTCTTGGTAGTTTTTGTGTTGTTTCCACCTCTCCACGGTTGGGGAATTTTGTGTTTCAGAGTTGCACAGCCAATGGGGGGAACAGAGCCACTAATTTTGGGTTCTGATTGAGTTCATTTTGGCCACGTTAGGTCCATAAACGAATTTGGAATTCAAATTCCTGCTAAGGGGGTTGTTTTACCCATCTAGAAATTCGTTTTTGTCTCCCAGGTCGATTTTCATCAATCCTAGATCTGGAAATTGTTTTGTATGCCTCTGTTGTTTTGGTTGAACTGTTTTTGGAGTGGAAATGGGGTCTGAGCCTGCTTGATAAACCTAGTGTGTGTAGGAGCCTCACAAACAGAGCTATAGGGCTGACTTTCTTCTCTGCACCCCTTGAATAGCATTGGAAGGGAAGGCATGGCCTGAGGGACTGCATAGAAAAGAAGGGGATGCTTCCTTTTGTTGGGTGTGTGTGGATGTCTTAATAGTCAAGCTAGTTCTGGTGTAGGTGTCCATGGCTCTTTGATTGAGCTCACTAGCTTAGAGTCCAACCTTTCCAGCTCCCTATTAGCCTGATAAACCCAACTGTGTTGGCTTGGTTGAGTTTTGTGTATCGTTGGCTACGTGTGAGCCTGCTAGTTTCCCCTTATTCCTTGTGGAATCATGGCCAACTTGGGGGTAGCATTGTTGCAGAGTGATTGATGAGCACACTGGCCTATGGTTGGGTGGAATGTTGCAGCAACGTAGCTGGTTGCGGGACATGCTTCCTCTACTATAAGCATTCTTATGTTTAAATCCTTGCAACTGTGTTTGTTTTATAAATCCATATGAACATGTTAAATGTTGTGAATGAATGAAATTGCTTCCGTTGTTTGATAATCATTTATGCATCTGTGTATGTTTAAGTTCAATGCATTTTATTTTATGTTCATGGTGCTAGATTTCTCGGAATGTTAGCAGTATAGTCGCATCCTCTCGTCGGTAGAAGGGTGGGGACATGACAGTTTCCTGAGGTAGTAGCCTCATCTAAGTTATTGCTTAGATAAAATATCATGTAATTGAAGTTGCCTGTTTATTTTACATCCATAAGAAGAAGAGGTTTTTCCCTTTATGGGATTCCTCATGAATATTTTGTGTCTCTGTCCATTTCATGTGATTGATTGTTATAAAATAATCAATTGGTTTAAATTTGCAGAAAAGAAGTAATTTGTTTTTAAAGGAAAAATTGTTAAAAATTGTATACAACTGATTCACCACCCCTCAGTTGTCTGACTTCATTAACGATTGGTATAAGATTCTGGTCACTTCATAACTCAATTTAGTCACTAGAAGTGTGGTCTTTTATTATGGATAAGAAGTATGAATTTACAAAACATGGATTACCTCTATTTGATGGACATAATTATGCTTTTTGGAGTATCAGGGTGAAATTTTTTTTGCAGAATAAAGGAGTAGATGTTTGGCAAGATGTGTTGAATGAATATAGTGCTCCAGCAAACATTCCAATAGATGTTGCAGGTAAGAAACTTTATGAATGTAATTCCAAATCTATGTATGCAATACTTGGAGGTTTAGCAAGGTCAGAATTTGTTAAGGTCATGCACTATGAGTCAGCAAAAGAATTAGGGACAAGCTAAAAAATGTTTATGAAGGAGACTCCTAAGGTGAAGAATGCTAAGTTAAAGTCATATAGGAGTCAATTTAAAAAGTTTAAAAATGGAAGAATATGAAGATATAGCAACATATTTTCTTTTTATTGATGAAGTAGTAAATACCATGAGAGGTCTAGGAGAAAAAGTTAAAGATGTTGATATTGTGCAAACAGTATGTAGATCTCTACCTCTAAGATTTAATTCAAAAATATCCACTTTAGAAGAAAGAGTTGATATTGGTACTTTAGAAATGGATGAACTACATGGAATACTAACATCATATGAGATGAGGAAATCTGGTAAGGATTCTTTCTGGAAAGAAGCAACTTTCAAGGATGAGTGAAACTTTGAAATTTCATAGATTTGAATTCACTTTCCTAGATTTCAATGCCCATATCCAATTCTTTCTTTCAACACCTTCCCCTTTTCTTTAACTAATTGTTTGTATACACCATGCTAGAGTCCTTAACCAACAAATTAAATTGAATAGAAACATTATCCCTTCTAGAAGCATTGCTTAAAAATGATCAAGTATATATTTTATGTTGGAATTATTAATGAGACTAAGAGGGGGGTGGAGAATCAATATTATGTGTAGATCAAACAATTTTTCATCTTACAGTTTATGCACCAATTTCAATTTCAATCATTTCAATAAATGACAAATGTGCATAGAGTATTTGGAAAGTAACTTTATATGTACATATACAATTTCTGATTACATAGATAGATGGGAAACACCAATCTCCAAGATGTGAGCACTAAATCAGTCGCACATCAATCTAATTACACCAATCCCACAAATAAGCACCAACACATTGTATTATGCTCCAACCTATGAGGACAAGGAATCCTATGCACAAGCACCAACTTATTTTATACAAGATCCAATCTGTGAGGAAACCAATCCTCTACACAAGAACCTACATAATGTGTTTGGGAACCAACCTAGGAGAAGACTATAATCTCCTATCCTTTGCCTATCCTACCACCCTGGTTCTCCAGCTCCAACTAGAAGGAAGCTCCAACTCTCAATCCTTTCCCCGTTTTGCCTCTTTTGAAACATATGGAAATGTATGTTTGTCACACTGTACATTTAGATATATTTATACTACCTACGATATTTGATCCACTACCTCAATCAATGATTTCCCCACATACCACTTTACTACAACTGCATATATTTTGCAGAATCATGTGCTTCACTATCTATTCTGCACATTGATCCAATTATTTTACACTCTATTTCATTTTTGTGAACTGGTTCTCTTGCTTCATACTCTACTTTAATTCTACGCACTATATGGATTCATCAAACTGCGATGATTCTGCACACTTCCTCAATTATGGACACTCCTGTAATTCTATGCATTGTATGCTTCTCTACTTTTCTACTATGTGCTATTATCTATGTATTGTTTTGTTCTTCTGGATCAATGAGACATTAATACCCCAATAATTCAAAGCTTGCAAATTTAGAATACTACATCTTGCGCATATTCAAGCTTACATTAACATTTCCATCTCTCTCCTATTTATACTATTCTTGCTCAAATAATGTGTAGAGAAGTTGGGGTTCCTTTGATTCGGTGATACTACTTCTTTATTTTCGTTCAAGCTTCTTATTGTTTCGTCGGTGTGCACTTTTGTATCATTAATGATTTTGTGGGATTTTCACACTATAGGACCATCACTTTGTGGGTCATTTTCACTAGAGTACCATCACTTGGTGGGCCTTGTGCACTACTGAGACATGTATGCATATTTTCACTATATACTTATTCATACTAGCTTCAAGTCTTCATGTGTCTTTCTTGACATCACCATTATTCTTATTTGACATCAATGAAAACACCAAAGTTCAACATTTTCCTTAGTTGATACCCTCAAAGTTCAGTCCAATCTCAAATTCCACACAATAAAGACTTGATTCCATCCACAAAGGATATAAGGAAAAACAAAATTTCTTAATTAGTTCATCCCTAATTATGCTACAAAAGTGCATGAATTCTTACATATTTTGCATCAATACATCGAATATTTCTAGGATGGCCATGTTCAACAATCCTTGAAGACATCAAAGAAATATTATGGTGAGGACCATTGCAAGCATGCCATCTATTACATTAGAAAAACCTGGAAAACCTTGCAAACATGCAATCAATGGCATTTTAGTATAATTAGGTGAGTACCATTTCAAACATTCCATCAATTACATCAACAAAACCTTGTGTAAACCATGAATCAATGACAACCAAGATGAGAAGTTGGCCTTGCATATTGTCCTTTGAATTCAGAAATTTTGGCATTAGTTCCTTATACATAAAAGTAAAGTAATCACAAAGTCAAACTCAATGCATTATATAATAGGATGACCATGGCCCTCACTAAGTTAATAATTGATCACCACCCAAAAATACTTTTGCAGTGGCTATTTTTGGCCTTCAATCTTTCATGAATACATTCAAATATTTGAAATTATTGGGTTCCTTTCATTTTATCGTATCTAACCCCATCCTTTCTCTATTTCTCTCTCTCTTATTCTCTCCTCTTCCCCTTGTATATCTCTCTCTTTGTTACCTAATACCTAACCATATATACCCTCTATCTCTACCCCCCCCCCTTTCTCTTAATCCCCCTCTCCCTACCACTAACCATGCTCTCTCTCTCTCTCTCTCTCCCCAAACCCCCAGTCCTCACCCTCCTACCTCTACCCCCACTTTATATATATCTCTCTATGCCATATCACTAACCACCTCCCCAAGGATCATCTCTCTCTATATATCCCTCTTCCCCCTACTCCCCCCTACCCTTAACCACCCATTATCTCTCTCTCTCTCTCTCCCGGTATCTCACCTACTCCTACCACTAACCACCACTACAGCCATCCCTTGTTCTCTCTCTCTATCTCTAAACTCCTAACCCTCTCTCTCTCCTCCCAAAAACCCCACCCATCACCCTCCTACCCCTACATCCCACTCTATCTCTCTCTCCCCTACCACTAACCACCTCCCCCTCACCCCTACTCCTCCCCTACCTTTAACCACCCACTCACTCTGTCTTTCTTGGTTTCTCACCTACTCCTACTACTAACCACCCCCTTCAGATCTCTCTCTCTCTCTCTCTCTCTCTCTCTCTAAACCCTTAACCCCTAATATCACACTCACTCCCTATCTTCCCCCTCCATTTTCCCATTCTTCACCCTCCTTATCCTACCCCAACTCTTCAATGTGTTGTAAATTAGGGGCTTTTGATATTATTAATATATTTTCATTGTTGTAGCTTAGGATGTTTTCCAACTTTGTGACATGTCACAAGACTTTAGTTGAAATCCCTACAATATTGTGGTGCATAATGTCTTCTCTTATTTTTGGAATTCATTTAGAGGAATATAATCACTACCACTTTCAAAATATGTAGTGCTTGATGCAGAATGAGCCCATTTATTTTTTCACTTGCAATTGTATGGAATGATTCTCACAATCTCATTTCAAATGGTATTTATTTTGGAGGGGAAATAAACTTACTTTCTTAAAAAAAAATTTGGAAATGGGAAATAAATGCAATAGAGTAAAAAATCCGAGAAGGAAGGATCTACCCCTTAAAAAGGTCCATGATCTAAGATAAAAAGATAGCTCGGGGATGGAAAAACATAGACACTCATGACACGATGACCTCTAGTTCGACACTAGAGGTGAAGTGAATGTGTCCAACAGAACCCACTCAAATACTAACATCAAGTCATCCTCCGATCAATAATCCATTGGAAATAAATGATCAATTGGTTGGAGACATTCAATTATTGGAATATGTTGAGTATTTAAAATTATTTTGAAATATCCCCAAGAATACCACACACATGTGAAACATACTCCCATTCTAAACCAAGGTGTGAAAGAACTGCCACAACAAAGTGGTCGTGGGAATCATACTTCTTCTATACCTCCTTTACCTCGACCATCTAACTCACGACGAAGAAGAACTCCTAGACATATTCATGTGGATGAAAGGGCACTAGAAGGCCTTGAAGGTAAGTTACCTTATTGAACTGTTGATTGGAAATGTAGAAAAATTGTCGGAGTATTTTTTGAATCTAAGAGTGATGCATCAAAATGTCAATTATGATTAGATTTGTTAAATTCACATTGTTTAGCCTATGTTAGAATAATTTTAGGCATAAAGGTAGTTAAAACTGTAGAGGCTAATGGTCATGTTGTTAGAGATATTCAAGTTGTATTTAATTTAATTGGAAATATGGCTCATACGAAATATACTAATGTGTCATGTTAGGTGTTATTAAAATCAATTGTGAACAATTCCACAAGGCATCGCCACCTTCTGTCACACAAATCTCACATATTTAAAGTATATAGAAAGAATCCTCATACGTATTCTTATATTAGAGAAGAAATCAACATTCTAGGCCATTCAAAATAATGTTGGGCATTCATTGGTAGCTTTCCTTGTTAAGGCAATAAGCTAATTGATGTTGTTAAAGAACTAGTGCAAAAGTTTTGGCATGAGAATACTAGGTCATCATCTAATCAAGGAAATGTTATAAAGTTCAAGATATTTATATTAGAGGAGTTTTGAGAACTAAAATGGGCCTCATAAGGGAAATAATAAAATAATAGTTATAATAATAAAATAAACTTTCTAAATTTTGGAGGGGAAAAAGAAAAACTACTTTTTCTTATTGTATTTTTGACATATCTCCTTATTGGTTCATCCAAATTTCGAGTTTGGGGACTCGTTGGATGCGAAAATTTAATTCTTCATCCAACCCATACCCACACTGCATACTTCTGAGATGCACACAACACCCAAAATTAAACATTTCAATAAAGAAACATATTGTAATATTGAAATATGTTTTTTATTGAAAATTTCAGTTTTGGGTGTCGTGGGTACCTCAGAAGTAGGTAGTGTGGGCATGGGTTGGATGCGAAATTTAATTCCACATCCAATGAGTCCCCAAACTCAAAATTTGGGTTAACCCATAAGGATATATGTCGAAAATACGATAAGAAAAAATAGTTTTTCTTTTTCCCTCCATTTGTTTTACAAATTTTACCCTTATGGTTGACATCATCATCTTGAATCCTATTGGTTCTTATAAAGTGAATTTTAATGGTAAATTTTTTGTTTTGAGGCTCATTTTTTACCTCAAAACTCCCCTAATGCTAATGAACATGAACCCCACATCAAGAACTTCCTTGACACATCACAAAAATATAACCACATGACAAATATAGAAGATGCAACATAGTGTGGTAGCTGGATGATCAATATAGAAGATGCACGTAGTGTGGTAGCCGAATGAGCAATATAGAAGATGTAGGGATAGCTTTCCCATTGGAACCATATTTTCAGTTGTGGATTTTGTTGAGAACTACACTCTTTATTCACGAAATGAGATTGAAAGTCAATACTACCATTTAGACCAAGTTAGTATTATGGTACATATCACATGCAAATATGTGCTAGAGAGTAGCGACGACAAGAGGTTAATAATGAAGGAAACAAACTTCTAGATTAGCTCAGATGACAGGTCACATGACCTACATTTTGTACAACATTGCTTTCATATTTTCTATGATAGAATAAAGGAGATAGATATATAGATGCATCAAAATTGGATATGGTCATATGGTTGTGTGGTCCAGTTAAAAAATCCTCATGTATTCCAATGGTTGAGTATTTTGCACAAGAAATATTATGTGTTGCATTTATGGAACTATTTTGAGACTAGGAAAAGGAAGGATGAGCACGATGGGGCTGGTGAATATATCAAAAAAATCCTACAAAGGGAAGATATGAGGTGCATGAGAAACCCTCATATCCAAGATGTTAGATCCATTGTTCATTGGTGCTCTGCAAAAATGTCAAATCCAACCATAAAGTAGTAGACATCAACAAGAATAAGACACGTGGTAATTTTTTTGGGCAAGTGTTTGATATAGATAAATTATGTTCTTATTGTTGCATTATAGTACATGTAACATGTGGATTTCATTCTATTCGAAACTCAAACAACACCTTATTTGAATATTGGCACAAAAACTTGCTTTCTCTTGCGGCCCTTGTAGCAATAGTGAGTGGGATGATTGTGAATAAATATACTAGTTTGATGAATGGGATCATGTATCACTTGAAGTAGAACCACATGGAGTTGTTGAAACAATATAGTTAAAAGGGGGTCGATCATGTATTTTGTCCAATTATGATTATATAAATGATCTTGTATAGCTAGCTAAATATTTCTACAATCGTATCTCAGATCCCTTATTTTTCTTTGATTTGACCATGTTATCAAACTGCTACATGTTTTCATTTGAACTTACAATGTATATTTGCAGGACACATCTACCCAGTTGTTTCTCCAAAGGAAATGAATGTGGCACAAATTATTTGTTGGCATGATACATCCAAGGGAAGAAAACCCTCAACGCATTATTAACTTATAGTGAAGGTGTTGAATTTCCCATTGGATCAATGGTTGTTTAGGGTGAATATATTATACTATATGGAAATTCAATAAACACTGGTGGGTATTTATACATGGATTACATAATGGGTTCAATGGTGTGTCACTTTATGAACATGATCATTGATACAAACATCCAACTACAAACAATGTTTAGAAAGAGCATGAAAAAGGTATGCTACTTCCTACCCCATGTAGAGAATGAGAGAATGATCGAGACAATGAGAAACAAGGAGGATCTAGGAGGCCTACATGAATTAGGTAACTATTCCAGGCTATGTACATAGTTTAGTCCTGTATTTATTTATTGATGAATGTATAACATTATTCGTGTTAGACAGTTTATTTCGTGTTATGTTATATTGTTTATTTCATGTTATGTAGATCTTGTTATGTTAAATTTTTTATTTCATGTTAATGTTATGTAATCCATAGTCAATATTGTGTTATGGATCATGTTGTAACATTCCCAGTAAACAAACTTCATACATCATAAACTATGTTTTATGGCATTTCTAATTCATCCCTTTCCTGGTCCTTTGTGTAGTATAACTATGTGTAATGGAAATTTATCAACACTATTCACATTTCCACAGTCAACATCACCACCACCTTCCCCATGCACATGTTGTCACCATCACCATCCTCATCATCACTATATTCATCCCTATGCTCATTGTCACCATATCATCCCCATCCTCACCCCCATGCTCACTGCCACCATCATCATCATGTTTCATCCTCATCCTCATTATCACCGTCACCATCATCATTGTCACATTGTCTATTGTCACCATCACCATAATGCCTCGTCATCCTCATGCTCACATTGTCACCACCATAATTATTCCCCATCACCATCCCCATGGTCATGTGTGCACCACCATCCTCCTCATTCATTTTTTTTTACCACCATTCCATGCTCATTTGTCACCACAATCATGTGTGCACTACCTATGAGAACACTATGCATGACATCCCATGCTAATGTAATCTCTCATGTGAAGTGACATCTCTACAAAACCATTGTGTGAATGTTTATGACACCCTACTACAATTTTATGGACTATGGAAAGGACAATAAACTCACATAAAATTGTTGTAATTTTAATGGACCGATGCTAGGTATCCCTAGATGACAAACTCAACCAATGAATATGATGGACTAGAAAATTAACAAACCCTAGTTTATGAAATCATGAAATAGGACAAGATATGGGTCAAAGACCCATGCAAGAGAGGGACCCCTACCATTATTATGATGTCCATATTCTAGTAGAGTCAACGGTTTTTTTATCTGAGCCATAATTGTCCTTTAATGGCCTATTTAAACTTTCCTCCTTGAAGCTTTTAGGGACACATAGTGAACCCCTATTGGGGGAATGAAAATTGATCCAGGAAGTAGAATTGAGTTCTATGAGATCTCTCAAGAGTATTTTGGTACATTTGATATGGGAACGCTATCAATGATTTCACAGTAGAGGAATTTGCAAAGTTGACCCCCTTATGCCAAAATTGCATTATCTCTTACTGACTCAAACCCTGGTTTATGAAATCATGAAATAGAGTGAGTTTTGTACCATGGAACCACATGAGAGAGGAACTCCTATCATTATTATAATGTCTCTATGCCAATAGAGTCAACGGTTCGTCAATCTGATCCATATTAATTGTTTTATGGCTCGTTTAAACTCGCCTCCTAGAGGCTTTCAAGGACACATGTTGAATTCCTTCCGGTAACATAGAATTTGATTTGGAAAACAAAATTGAG
>LPNX010248958.1:246063-260356 GCA_001517045.1 Pseudotsuga menziesii
CACATCATATCCATGCATGCACATTCTAAGCTTGCATGTGCATGTTCCAATACCACATGTACATTAATCATTCATGCATGCACCCTTTAACTCACATCTACACCCAAGACTATTAAGGAATCCTAATTGGTGAGATACAATGAAGGATACATATAGATACCCATCAACAATTTTGGAATGAAGAATGCATATAGGGTTTCTAAGACTAGATAAGGTTTCTAGGGCTAAATTATTTTTCTAATATTCTACATTTCTAGATTAGGTTTCTAGGCTTATATTAGTGTTTCTAAGGCATTGGTGGAATATTTTCTTCTTCTTGTGTCTTCGGAATAGGTTCAGTCCCTCCTTTGTGTACAACAAATCCCAAGATATCAACCTGGTAGAGAAAGGATCAGTCGAAAGCACCTGCAATGCAGATGCAGTCTCACTCAAGATATCTCTTCAATGGGTAACTTCTAGAACCAGGTTTCTGCAATTGGGTGGGCAATTTCTCTTCCCTTGGAATTCTACCAAGGTACTCGACCGAAGGAAGTGGGTATAAACCTGATACTAATTACACACAATTGAGATGTATTAGAATTGTTGCTCCATTAGATATTCAAAGCAATGAGTGCAATAAGATTCTTAATTATTATGAAGTGAAAAGGATTGAATAATACACACCGAACAAATAAAATATCATAGGAAACATATAAGTGTTGCTCAAATAATTATAGTATAAAATTCATTACATCCCAACAGTATACAATGGTAATACATAAAAAAGAATTCAAATCATGAGAGATGAATTCGAATATACTAGATCAATCTCACGGCATGGCTAACTAGAAGCGTTTAACTCACTATCAGAGATGACTAGCTAAGCTCTAGTTGTCTAATTCAGTCTTTCATTTAAACTAGTCTAACTGAGGTGGTAGGTGAGAAGTAGGTGAGAAAAGGCACCTATCCACATGCATCTATGCAAGACTCACGCTAACTGAACTGGAGGAAATCTAACTGAATGCAACTGAAGCATAACTAACCTTAACTAGTTACCAACTGCCAAAATTTGAAGGAGGTCGATGCCTATATTTCCAATGGCTCCTAAAATGTAGGAATTAGTCTAAGAGTCTCCTAAGCTAATGCATGCAAGTGCAGTCAGTTCCAGTTAGCCTTTATTGGTGTTCCCCACACTCTAGTGACTATTACATGTGACCCCAATAGGCCAAGTGGACCCAATGGTACTAGTGGACCCAATAATAACCAAATGACTCCTAAGTTAGGATAGTATAATCTAATAGACAGTTCCAACAAGGGAGGATTATAGATCCTAACACCCCCCCTGAATCATAACTTGGACAACTATGGCCCCTGGAAACAAGGACAAAAGTCACCCATATACAATCTAAAAGATAAAAAATGCTTCTTAATAAACCAAGGAAATAGGGGAAAACCTCATGGGAACCCCCCCCCCCTCAAAATAAGTAGTGAATCAAGAAAAACAAGTTAAAAACTTGCAAAATCTTTTGCTGTAATTTGTAGCACTATGCAGCAACAAAGAATTATTATGTTTCTTTTGTGTAGCAACATCCTAAATATGTGCATGTGAACCTTTGAATACAAAATAAATTATTATGTATGGATGAATATTCCTCTTTGGAAGAAGAAGAATATGCTCAACTGAATCAGAAATATAGACAACTGTTAGAGGAAAACTGGACCCATGTAGAGCAACTGAAATTGACTGATAAGAGAGCAAAGGTGCTTGAGAATTTAAACCATGTGAGGAAAATCTAAGAAACTAATATATTGTAGCCTTGAACATCGAACCATGTGAGTTAAAATCATCCCCAAGTGTTAGAAGCAAGTGTTTAGGAAAATACAGAATGTCTCCATCTTTACTAGTTCTGTGAGGAGATGGGCATGTGATCAAATAGATAGGTAGAGAAGCACTGAGACCATGGAGAGAAAATGATTGAGCTCCATAATATGATATAGCTTCAGAAGTAACCAATGATTCACAAAATAAAATATCAGCAAACTCATAAGAGGAAACTAACATCAAATCCCCAGCAGCAAGTTTGAACCAGACTTGTGGTACTTGATTTACCATGACAAAAGTGATGAGACCAGCTAAAAGCATGAGTGAAGGCTCTTGGAACTTAACACTTGAACCAAATAATATCATATTATATCCAAGTAATATCATATCAGATCCAAATAATTTCATATCAGATCCAAAAGTGTAGAATGAAATCAAATCCCTAGCAACAATTTTGAAGGAGACTTGCTATACTTGATTTTTCACACCAAAATTGATGAAAGAAGCTACAAGAATTACTGAAGGCCCTTGAAAATTAACCTAATCCAAATAATGTCATATCAGATCCAAATAGGTTCATATTATATCCAAGAGTGTGCTCCACCGAGATGGTAGATGCACAATTTTCTCCTTCTTCAAAATTCTGAGAATTGGTGAATGCAATCATGTAGGAATTTACTAGAAGAGATAGATAAATGAGAGTGAATGGATCACTCTTAAAATATGATATTATTTCCAAAATATCCATGGTATTACTTATTTTCACACCAGAAACATCATTAAATATAGAGAAATCAAATTCCTCTTCATTTTCTGAAACAATCGATGGTAAACTATGCACATAATTTAAAGTAGAAGAATCACTAGAATTTTTTTGCATAAAATGGAAGGAGAGTTTTTCTTCAAAAATGGAGATTCAAATGTATTATTCTAGATCCTCCATGTGAGAAGATAATATATCACAGATCTCATAAAATTCTAGAGCAACCGGAGAAGGAGTCACTCCAAGGAGACTTTCTTCAATTCAAATTGACTGTGTGGAAAATTCTGCTTCTTCTTCATCTTCAACAATTTGCTTTGTTGTAGGAGAGGGAATCAACTCGTCATGATGGATTTTAACTGAACCTCTCTCAACAAATGGGATTGGGGTCTCATATCCCATGTGAGTTCTAGGTCCTCTTGATAGAGTAAAAGTGGTGAAGGAGTCCCTAGAAGCAACCATGTGGTTGGATTCTCCAGAATCTATCAAGTAATCCTTTGATGGAGTGAGGATGGCCTTTACAGCATGTAATCTCTCATGTTATTCAGTATTCTCTCCATCATCATACATATCTTCACCTTGTGGAAGGTAAATATTGTTTTGTACACATAGATATTTCAACTGGTCGAGGGTCTTCTTCATGCAAGAGTCTTATGGATGAAAACCCCTGATACAATAGGGACACATCTTCTTTTAAAAAGTTTTCTTCTTCTTGGATCCCAAAGCTCCTTCATAAGTATTCTGATTCTCTTTAGGCTTCGAATCGGATGATTTAGGCTCCTTCCCCTTAGGTCTCCATTTAGCTTACGATTTGGTAGAGTTTGTCACTAGGAGACCTTGGTTTTTGGAAGTTTGGATGAATCCCATCTGGACCAAATTCTCTTGCCCCTGCAAAGGACTCGGCAAAGGAATCAATTGAGGCCATCTTCCAATTTGAATCGAAGCTCCTCTACAATCGAATATTGATACAAATATAGAATACTGAGTACCTATTTTTCTGAGTATGGAGAGCACATGTTGCTCATCCTTTCTTTCTATTTTGTACTGTCTGCATTGAAGTGCAAGAAAATTGAATTTAGTAAAGAATTGTTGTATGGTATTGAAATTGTTGGGATGCAAGACTATCGACTCATTCTCCATAATGTGTCCCTGAATCTCATCTTGCTTTCCAAACAAGACTTCAATATTCTCCCAAGCTTCTTTGGGAGTCCTCAAACCTTCAAGGTTATAGAGGAGATCTCTGGATATGTGAGTGCAGTTCAGAACCTTGTTTTTCTCGGTTGGATGATGGGGCTCGACATCCATTCCAAGTATTATCCTGAAGCATCATTTTTTGCGCAAGGTAAATTGCATATATGCCCTCCATTCCACATAATTCAAGGGTGTTAGGATCTGAGGTGTAGAAGGTTGAGAATCCATGATTCTCCTGTTGATCAGACAATATCTTCACACAATCTATGTAGAACCTGTAGAAATTCACTACAAAACCAAAATCATTCACACTATGTTAGAATCAAGACTTTCCTCTCAACATGTACACTTTCTGAGGGTTCGTCATGCCCGCACTGCCACTCTAAATGAATCCAGAGGAAGCAAGGCACTCTTTGCGAGACTTCTGTGGAAACCCAACTGCTTCTGGTGTACAATGGAGGGTAGACAGACTTGAAGCTTTCCTCATATGACTTTGATACCATATTAGAATTTTTGTGCCACTAGATCCTCAGAGCAATGAGTGCAACCAGATTATTAATTATTATGCAGTAAAAAGGAATGAATAATACACACTGAAAAAATCAAATCTCACAGGAAATAGATAAGTATTGCTCAGAAAATTACAGTATAAACTTCATTACATCCCAGGAGTATACAATGGTAATACATAAAGGAGAATTTGAATCATGAGAGATGAATTCGAACCTACCAAATCAATCTCACTGCATGGCTAACTAGAACTTTCTAAATCACTATTGGAGTTGACTAGCTAAGATCTAGTTGTCTAATTCAGTCTCTTAATAAGTAATAATTAGTTAAACTAGTCTAACTATGGTGGTAGGTGAGAAGTAGGTGATAATAGGTGCCTATCCACATGCAGGCATGCAAGACTGGCGCTAACTAAACTGGAGGACATCTAACTAAATCTAACTGAAGCATAGCTAAGCTTAACTAGTTACCAACTGCCAACAACTGAAGGAGGTTGGTGTCAACACTCCTAGTGGCTCCTAAAATGTAGGTATTGGTCTAGGAGGAACCTAAACTGATGCATGCAAGTGCAGTCAGTTCCAGTTAGCCTCTATCAATGTTCCCCTCACTCTAGTGACTCGTACATGTGACCTCATTAGGCCAAGTGGACCCAATGGTACTAGTGGACCTAATAATAATCAAATGACTCCTAAGTTATGCTAATATAATATAATAGACATTTTGGACAAGGGAGGATTATAAATCCTAATGGATGTAACTCCTTTCAACTATCACCATATACTATAACAACAAATATAATGGAGTATAGCGATTCCAACTACAACAGTGCAATGTATGCATATAAACTCATTTGCAAGAAAATACATAAACACTTTTCATAGTAAACATACATGTGACACAACACATTTATCATGTACATATTCAACACAATATCTAAAGTGGAAACCTATTCGGGAAAAACCACAAAGGTGCTCTTCATTTGGCATGACAAATATATGGCACCTTTTTATCTGTGCACTGAGCTACAGACTTTGTTCTAGATATTCTTCTCCTATCTATACATACTTCTATCTCCTCTCATGCTCTTTGGTATTCTTTCCTTGGTTCTTATCTACTTGACTCTATTGTTGACCCTCACATAGCCTATATTGACTCAACCTATTTTAGAACTCTATGACTCTTGAATCTTATATTCTACTGTTGATTTGCAAACAGCCTGGATCAACCTAATATTCTCTATAGATCTGTGCACTTAGATGTAGACTTCTTTGACTCTTTACCCAAAAACTAACTGACTCTTTATTGATAGACTAGATAAGAAACAACAACAAATTTCTTAATAAACTTAGGAAACCCGACCTTCCTCAACCGAACAGAGTGTAACCCGCACACAGCCGTGGTTTTTCCTTCTTATAGAATCTTACATGTCACTCTTAGCCAACTTCATACAGTTACCGAGATACTGTCATTCCTATTATAGCAACATATATAAGTAGGCACTAATGAACCGAATTACAAATATGTTTTGATACATGCGACTTCTGTCGACTTTGGCTGACCTCGTACCCACGATCTTTCCAAATTGTCACTTTCCATCCATGCACCACTGCATGCATTTGGAAATGGTTTCTTTTGTTGCAACTCCTCTTGTCACATATTTTCCTTATGTCGTGGCTTCTCTCTTGTCACAAGATCTTCTTCTGTCATGATTATCCTTTTGTCATGATTCCTCTTCTTATCACAAGCTCTTTTTCTACCATGATTCTTCTTTTATCGCAATTCCTCTTTTGTCACGAACTCCCCTTCTATCGTGATTCCTCTTTTGTTGTGATTTCTCTTCTTATCGTGATTCCGCTTCTTGTTCTACTTCTATCAAAACTTCCTTTCTCCCTTCCTACGACCTCACTCTTTTCATACTTGGGAAGAATTCCAACTGAATTCTTCCTAACTCTCCCTAGGGCCAACAGGCCCCCAAAATTTACCTGTGGCTCATCCCGAGCCATCGAATGTTTTTTTATACTTGAATTAGGGACAAATATACCTTAACAACCTTCGAACATTTTG
Source organism: Pseudotsuga menziesii (assembly GCA_001517045.1). Taxonomy (NCBI): domain Eukaryota; kingdom Viridiplantae; phylum Streptophyta; class Pinopsida; order Pinales; family Pinaceae; genus Pseudotsuga; species Pseudotsuga menziesii. Next base: position 252,390 of record LPNX010248958.1, read on the forward strand.
ATTACCTCTTTTGTCTCTTGACACATGTCTTCTTTTGCTTTCTGCAAGCTTTCCAACAGGTCGAAACTAAGGTGTTCTGATAGTAGGATCCTTGTTGTTTCCACTATTTTTTGCACCCTATGATGTACATGTTGACTAATGCATGTAATCCTTTCTGCTTTGGCTTGTAATTCTACATCTTTATCTACCCACTGCTGCTGTTGCGAGTGCAACACCATCACTTTTTGTTGGAGTTTCTTAATTTCTACTTCCTTATCCATATTCTCTATTACGGGTATCTTATTCACATCCTTCTTCAATTGAGTTACTTTTGTCTCAATTGTACGCAGCTCCTATCTGACTTTCTCTGGTTCAGCGACATCGATCAAGGCTTCCCAAGTATGAAAAACTTGGTCCATATCTTTGGCTCGTGGTGACTCTGCTTCTTTGATTTTATTCATATATTTTTATGCTACTTTAATTTTCTCTTCTATCACATAAAGTTATTGTTTTGGAGCGGTAGACAAACGAGATGGAAAATTTCATCGACATCGCCATTTCTAAAAGCTGAAGACAAAATCCTGAGTGCTTTCATGGCCATTTGTTTCTTTGGCTTATTTTGTCTCATAGGAAGATCATGTTGATCAACTTCTTCTTCATCGGCAATGAAGTTCGTCATCTTATTGTCTTCTCTATTTCTTTGATGATGAAATATTCCATCTCATCGATGTCTTCCTTTTCTTCGACGATGTAATTTTCCATCTCATTGACGTATTCCTTTTCAACATGGGAATCAACCATCTCATATTCTTCGTTTAAACACCATCACCAACTATATTTTGAGATTCTTTTACAAATGATGGCGATGATGATGGACTTTATCTCTATTTGTCACTATCCAAAATTTGGTTCAGATCGATGGGTTACCAATGGATACTATGCATTCTGGTGAATCATTCCACAATTCTATCCAGTGTTTTAGGTGGAATGTCCTTTGCTAATCAAATTTCAACCGATGCTTCATCATCCTTCATCAGCATTGTTGAGACAGTTTACTTTTGTGGGAACCGAAACGCTTCTTCATTGACGAACCTGGTAGGTCGGTTCATATCCTTATCTCAGGGATGACTAGAACTTGCTTAATTTCCAATCCCATCCCTGCATGTGGTGGAACATATCTAGCAGCATCTTTCATGATCATCACAGGTAACATAGCTGCAATGGAATATTATCTGAGTGTAGCTTCACTAGGATTCATAGTAATGATAACTCTATAACCAACTAACTTACTTCGGCCTTGGGAGTCGCAGAGATCAATTCCTCATTCAAACACATCAAAATGAATTGAAGGTGAAGGGTCAATGTAGGTTATACCTACTCGTTCACTTTGTCTGATATTCACACTCATAGATATTGACTAAAATTGTGACAGCATGATTCGTCACATGGGTCAGCTTGTGTGAGTCATCACACGAAAACTTCTATGTATCATGCCACTTTTTTTTATGATGCCATTGCAATCATGAGAGAATTGAATTAAAAGTACACCACCAAATTCTCTTAGTATTTTCCAATTAATGCCATTCAATTGTCATCTCTGTGATTCTCTTGTTTCTTATGAAAGTGTCGCACTCCTTGCAACTCGTATTCCTCCTTCAACAGATTTCCTTTCTTGCGATAGACTAAGTGTTTTCGCTATCAATTTTATATCTATGACAGATAATAAGTCCACAAGACTTCTCTTTTTACTACGACAGACTTAGTAGTCTGTGACCAACAACTGCATAAAAGGCTCAAAGTTGTTCTATCTTCCTCTTCTTTTGTTGTTCTCTTTATGCAATAGAATTACAGTATGCGAGAAAAAATCAGTTGTAAGCAAGTCCACACGGCAATGTCACCTCCTTTGAAACACTTCTCAGATACTTAAATTAACCAGAAAAACTATTCAGAAGTACTCCGTTATAAGAGAAAATCTGCAGACTCTAGGTGGAAAATATTGTTGGGCTTTTGTCGCCAGGTTTCCTCATTGAGATATGAAGCTAATTGACACTGTCAAGGAATTAGTACAAACGTTCTGGCATGATCATACCAGAACTTCATCTAATCAAAGAGATGTGCTAAAGCTGAGAAAATGTTCTGCTGAATGTAAACCCCACGTCAAACACTTCCTTGACACAACACAGACTGAACTCTATGAGAGAATCAAGAATGAGCACACACAATTGAACCTGGGCCAAAGGTCATTTGAGAAATGTAAACAATGGTATGTCCGTATATGCATTGATCGAAACACATGCTATTGTAGATACCATGTAGAATATGAATATTTTTTTGACATGTATAAACATATATTTTGTGATTTGCATACTAACCTTGAGCAAGGCTGCAATGAATCTGTAATACCACCGAATGCATCGAGATATTTTATCGTCAGCACCATGTGTCCAAGGCATGAAGGACAAAAATACCATGGACAATCATGTCTATATGGGAATTGTTCCAGGTGCAGTGGGTTTGCTCTTTTGAACCGTTGCATTCATGGAAGTGATGAGCATCAATTTGGAAATATGAGTGTGGAGATGCAGAGCTTCAAGTACGTAACCTATCAATCAGATAGTGCGAAGGAAAGTAAAAATATTGCATTGGTGAAGTCACAAGTGCAAATGATTATTGCATGTTTTTCCTCTTACATGTTCAATTTCTACATATACATTCTTTAAAGGTCACATTCTAATACGACCCTGGTTTTCATGGCAACAGGTATGGGTATGTGATTTTTTGATAGAGTTCTACAAGAAAACCGAGCAGTATGTTCAACATGTGCACGTAGCACGATGGCAGGATGAGCAATACAGAAAATCCAGGGACAACTTTCCCATTGGGACCATATTGTCAATTGTGGATTTTTTAGAAAACTACACCCTTCAGCCACAAAAAGAAATTCAAAGTCAATACTACCATTTCGACCAAGTCATCATCATGGTACATATTACGTATAGGCATGGCCCTGAGAGCAACGTTAACAATAGGATAATATAGAAGGAGACAAAATTTTACATAAGTGATGATAGATGCCATGATCTACATTATGTGCAACACTGTTTTAATTTTCTATGATCAGCTAAAGGAGGGAGATATACAGATGGATCAGCATTGGATATGGTCGGATGGTTGTGCGGGCCAATTCAAAAATTACTGAGTCTTCCAATGGATGAGTATGTTACATAAGACTTATAATGTGTCACATATATGAAACTACTTTGAGACCAGGCACGACAAAGGTGAGCATGATGGGGCCGGTGCATGCATCAAGACCGCACTACGAAGGGAGGAGATGAGGTTTACCAGAAACCCCCATATCAAAGATGCAGAATCCATAGTTCAATGGTGCTCAGCAACAATGTCAGACCGAACTTCAGTGGTAAGAAGGCCAGCCAGGAATTTTTGGCATGTGGTTGACATAGATCGATCACATTCCTATAGTTGCAGCACAGTACAAGGAACACATGGATTTCATTCGGTTCGAAGCTCAAACAACCCCCTATTTGAAATATGGACGTGGAAACTTGCTTGATTTTGCAGCCCTTGTAGCAGTGGTGAACAGGATAAATGTGAATGCATGGATTGGGTTAATGATTGGGATCATGTGTCACTTGCAGTAGACCCACATGTAGTCAGTGAAACAACCCACTTAGAGGAGGTTCAATCAAATATTTCGACAGAATACGACCATATCTCAGATCTTGTACAACCAGGACACATATATGCAATTGTTTCCCTGAAAGACAATGAATGGGGCATGGATTATTGGTTGGCACGATGCATTCAAGGTAAGAAAATACTGAATGGATCATTGATTGATGATGAAGGAAATGAATTTCCTATTGGCTCGATGGTGGTTGAGGGTGAATATCTTACACTAGATGGGAAATCAAGAAGAACTAGTGGGCATGTATTCATGGATTACAGACCAGGTTTTGTGGTCTATCACTTCACAAACTTGATTGTTGGCATGAGCATCCATCTACAGACAATGTCAACGAATAAATCAACTAAGGTACGTTACTTCTTGCCTCATTCATAGCACGAGAGATTGATGGAGGCAATTAGCAATAGAGAGGATCCAACTGGCTATATTGAATGAGATTAGGTAATTGCGCTTACACTCTACTTGGATGCCAGTTCCATGAGTGATTGAAATTGGCAGCTACTATTAAAAGACAAGACGATCACGATAACTTACTCCACTTTCTATGTGAACTCTGCAAAATCCTCTCCCTTTCCATCTATATCGATGTCATGTATGAATATATAACATGTATAATTACTTATTACCAAGTATGATCTGTTTTATGCACCATCTTGGTAATAAGTATTTATACATGCTATATATTTAGACATGACATCGATATAGATGGAAAGGGAAAGGATTTTGCAGAGTTGACATAGAAAGAGGAGTAAGTTATCATGATCATCTTGTCTTTTTAATTGTAGCTGTCAATTTCAACCACTCGTGGTTGTCTTGTCTTTTAATGAATTTTAACGTGTTAGCTTGCACAAGCACATTATTCTCTACATTTGACTATGCAAGAATACAAATAAGCCACTGATCATCTTGTATTTTTAATTGTAGCTGTCAATTTCAACCACTCATGGTCGTCTTGTCTTTTAATGAATTTTAACGTGTTAGCTTGCACAAGCACATTATTCTCTACATTTGACTATGCAAGAATACAAATAAGCCACTAAAGATATGCAAGAATACAAATTTTCGTCATTTGCATTCTCAATTCCTTCTGTTCTTTTTTGTTGGAATATAATCCGTCAGGATTATACGTTAGTGTAAATAATAGGAAGATGAAAAGACTCTCGGATCTGTGATCCCAAGAGTCATTGGAATTGTATAAATAAATGCTTTTGGCTATGAAATAAATGAATCGAGAGTTATTACCTATCAGTGGTATCAGAGTAAGTTCCTGCCATAACTCCAGGCTGCATTTCAGTCCTAGCATTCTGCCAAATTCGTTTCAGGATTCCTGCTCCATCAGTCTGCCAGTTGCATGCATTGTATGCATTGAAGTATAGAACGATATTATACCTAACCCTAATATGTAACCACACTCTCTCTTCTTATCGTTCCATTCATCATTTTGTTGTGTGTGCTGCTTGTTATGTGATGAGAACCATGGAGTGTTGTGAGCTGTGATTGTATGCTGCGTATTGAAGAGGAGACAGTGTTGAAAGTTTGTGGAAACCCTAAATTTCTGAAAGCTACGACCTGCATTGTGGGCGTTCTCTCCTGTTTTCTGTTCACAACTGAGAAGATTGTTGAAGTGAGTTTCAGGCTGAAATAGCAAGAATATCTCCACGGGATAGATACAATTGTGAGGTCCTGTTGAGATACGATCTCATAAGTCTAAATTCTGGTGTTATCCCGATGCCAGAGACAAACGATAATCGCACTGCCTAAAGTGTTGGTGTGGTACGTATTGGAGACGACTGCCTGCATGAAGACCGATCTCTGTATTCAGAATTTGTTGAGCGTTGTGACTGATATATCATACATATATATTGCGTTGTGACTGATATACTGCGTGCGTTGAAGACTGATATATGATACATATATTGCGTTGTGACTGATATATCATATATTGCGTTGTGACTAATATTGCGGTCTCCTCCATCTGTTAGTTTATATCTGCGTTGAGTATATGCTGTGTATTGGAGTTGAAGGTTGAGGCCCTCGCGTTGAAGAATAGGAGCTGAAGCGTTGGTGTGGCTGGGTTGAAGACTGAACCTATGGAGCTGCCTGCGTATTGAGAAATCAAGCGAGCCTGTGTTGCTACAGCCTGTTGAAGACCAGCGTGAAGACTGTTGGAGACTCAAGCCTTTTTCAAGAGCGTGAAGACTGCTACGGCGTTGATTGAAGCGTGACTGTGTTGATGGTGCTTTCAATGAGAGCATGAGTATGCAGTGTGAATCCTTTGAATCCCAGTGACTAGACTGTAGGTGAATATTCACGCCATCTTTGACTGCGTGAAGGTAAAATATTGTTGATGAAATATTTTGTGACCATTGGGTTGCACAAACCCTAACTTCTGCCCAAAATTATATGCATGAAGTTTGTCTACAAATATTTTTCATATGCATAATATGGATATTGTATGAGTTCGTGGTTGCTGCTGACAATTGCTGTTGACTGAAGCCTAGGTTGAAGACTGCTACGGCGTTGGTGCCTAGAGGAGATAAGCATGGTGTTTAGGGCTTGATTTGCTTTGGTTCTTATATTTTATGTGGCTCTAATAGTTCTGTTGTTGGCGAGGGACTGTGCTTATTATAATTGTTTGGGATTGTGATCATGGTTTGGTGTAAACATACGTGTGGTTTATGTGAAGATAAAAATTTTTATTTCCAGCTGCATTAAAGACCGTAAAGACTACGTTGTAAATCACCTTGGCAGAGACTGTAGACCTGCAAGGTTATTGTTTTTCTCTTTGTCATATTAAGTTCATTATTGTAAATTACACTAACAGTTGTAAAAAAAATGCAATCTATAGCATCTATAGTTGGTGCCACTCTCACTGGCAAAGACACTTATCCAGAATGGTGGAGGAAGATCAAATCTGCCTTCATCTACAATGACCTTTGGGACGGCATTTGCGAAGGTAGCACAATAGAGACAAAAGATGGAAAGCCCATAACCATAGACCCAAGACCTCCAGAATCCGAGAAAGAGAAGGCCATTTGGAGAACAAAAGACAAGAAATCTTTAGCGGTAATCACTGCCACAGTTAGTGAAGAGGTGAGCCAGCACATATAGCCTGCAAAATCATGTTTTGAAGCAATAAAAACGTTAAAAGATCTGTATGATTCACACTCTGAAATGGAAGTTATTCAACTAATGTTAAAACTATTCAGTCTTGAAGTAAAAGACAATGTCCCATGTTAGTTGCCTCTAAAATCAAAGCCATCATGCACAAGATTCAAGCCTCTGGTATGAAACCAGATCTTCCTCTTGCAGCATTTGTAAAATCTTTGTATCCTTCTCACTCCAACTATCTTGAGTCGTTGCAAGCTAGTGACAAGTTCAAATCACTGAAATTTGACACCCTGGTAGAGAAGATAGCTGACAAAGAGAAAGCCTTTGGTAAGAAGAAAACCGATCATTCGGGAGAATCATTTTGCTTTGCTCAAAAAGAAAAGAACCACACCAAAGACCAATCCAAAGATCATCCCAAAGGAGAGAGCAGCAAGAGAGGCAGAGGAAGAAGAAACTTTAGAGGCAGAGGGGGCAAAAACAACTTCTGCAAAAGATCAGATTTGTAGTGCAAGCGTTGTGGAAAGACTGGTCACACATCAGATCAGTGTTGGGCTTCGTGGGACTCCATCAAAGACAAACATAACCAGAAGAAAGATGATAATAAAAACCAAGATTCTAGTAAATCTTTTGATTCTGCTCATTGTATTGTTGCACATTGTAATCTTGGAATTAATGAAATGACTTCACTTTCATCTTACAAAGATTGTTGGCTACTTGATACTGGTGCAACATCACACATGACTTTTATAAAAGACTGTTTTGAAGAACTTAATGAAACAATAAATGGCATAGTGTACTTTGCAGATAAATCAAGTCTTAACCCAAAGGGAATGGGCACCATTTGACTGAAGATGCCTGGATTCCCTAATTTCTTGTTGAAGAATGTTCTTTATATTCTAGAGTTGCAGAGAAGCCTGCTGTCCTTGGTGGATATTCGACAGCAAGGCCATTCCATCCACATGTTTGATGGAATCGTAGAAATAAGAAAGTCCTCTGACAACCAAGTCATCATGACTGGATACGAAGATGGGAAGCTGCTGAAGCTAAAGGTTCATCTGCAAGAGTTCATAACTATGCCTACCTCTCTCATCATGGAGAAGGTAATTTGTCATCTAGTTCATTGTGGCATGCAAGATTTGGTCATCTAAATTATAACAGTCTTCGTTTG